>PVJD01011494.1:0-45876 GCA_004026545.1 Mormoops blainvillei
TGTTTGTTGAGACACGTGAACTTAACACTTACAAGAACTGGTTGAGTCCATTCTAATTGCTACAACTCCAAATCATCTTCTTTAACTGCCCACCATTTAACATTCACAGAATGCTCAATGAGGGAAGGGGGTGGACTTTAGTCATTAAACAAGACCTAAGTATTCAATACCAAGAGAGAACTGAAGTGTTGAACACAGATGGATTTATTCAATGCCATATGTCTATCCTTGAAAATTTAAGTATAATTCAGTGCTTTTGAATTTATACTTTGAAATGAATATGTAGCCTTATCTTCACCGTGTATATTAACTTGGAGGAGCTCAGAGAACTTATGAGTTCTGAACAAAGCTACAGTGCAAAATTCAACCTCAGCATTGCCCAGGATCAATCCAGGCCTCACTGAAGTGCACTCGTCACATGCAGGCTATACCTATCAGTGATTCTATAGGCTTTAAAGGAATCATTTTCTGCTCTGTAGCATCTTAGAATCTTCAATGTTTCCAAAACACTAGTGAATCCCAGACCTTTAAGATCTCAAACCCCTAACTGGAGCAGTATCAGCAGTGCCCTAAAGCTTCTTTAGTATTCAAATTGTGCAAAAATATTCTCCAACAGCTGAGCTATCACATTGTATTCTGCGTTCTCAAAGGCATAAAATGCGCTCTGTCTGCAGTGTTCTCAACCTCCTGGGGAATTTCTTCTCTCTGCAAACTCTCAAAAGCATGAACTATCACAGAATAGTCAATGTTGTCAAACACATAGGCAAGTCCAGCATCTTAAAGTTACTCTAACACATAGAATATTCCTAGCATCCTCAGTGTCCTCCAGTACCCTGTGTATTTAAGCCTCAGCAGTGTTCTCAATCACCTCGGTACCTCTGCATCTTCTTCTTCTCAATCAACGGAATCCTCGAAGATATTGTATGATGGCCAAACAACTGCAATATCCCAGCAACTTCTGTTTTCTCAGATACTTTGACTGTCCCTTCATCTGCAGTTCTTGTAATCTCATGGACCATATAAAAAGTTCCTGCAATACTCTTAAACAGTTTTTTCTATTCCAAGCATAGGCCCCATGTCTAGCATCAGTTCAAACACCAGTGGTACCTGGGCCATTCTGTTGTTTGACATTAAGGCTATCCTGTGGTCAGTAATATTCTCCAATTCCATAGAATCCACCTGTTGCCAGTGTTATCAATACATGAACTCTCCAGCACCGGGGCTCATCCTAATGAATGTCAGCTTCTGATCATTGAACACTAAGTTAGAGGCTTCCAAGATCTCAAATGCTGATATTATGACATCATCTGAAGCTAGTCCTTGCATCATGACATCCGTAGCACTTTTGAAGTTCACAGAAGCCTCTAAAATTTCAGTTCTCAGATCTCCAAAGACCAGGAAAATGCCGACTTCAGCAGTGTTTTATAAAACCTGGAGTATCCCAGTGTTATTTGGCTTTCCATATTTCGAGTACTCCTTCCTCTGCAAAATTCCCAAACATTTGAAACATTCCAGAACCTTCTGAGGCCTTCAATACATGAATGATGTTGTTGTCTATATCGTAGGAATACCTACATCCATGCTCTTTGTAGCATCTTCTGTGTTCTCCAGCTATTGGTTGATTCCAGGTTCTGAATTCATGTTAGATGCCCAGATTCTTCCTGCATCACTTTGATCTCAAATCCGTTGACTACATCAATGCCTCAAGTTTCCTCAAACACATGGCCTATTTAGTTTTGAAGTTTATTGAAACACTTCAGCCATGGTAGTATCTTCATTGCTCACAAACAGCTGCACTATTCAGGCTTCTGCATTTTTCTCCAAATCAGGGGCCTCCTCAGCAGCTGAAATGTCAGCAATGTCTTGGTCTCCTATACCTTCTTTTGTTTTCATATGCACCTGAACTCTTCCAATATCTACAGCGTTTTCAAATGCCTGGATTATGCCAGAATCCAAAATTATTTCAGGCAGCTGGGATACATCAGCCTTTGCAGAGACATGTGACATACAAGGATTGTCCCAATATCTCCATTTCTCTCCAGCACCAAGGTGTATGCCACATATCCTCTTTTCAAACACCTACTTCCTCAGCATGCCCAAAACTCTCAAACACTTGCAATTTCCCGTGTTCTTAAACACCTGAATCATGTCATTGTCTGTATCATTCAGCAACACCTGTGCCATATCAAGTACCTGCAATATTCACAGACTCCTTGACTATTCTAAGCTACATTCCAGTTCTAGGCAGTGGAGCTATCCCAGCATTACTAGTACCTCAAATACTGGCAGTATCCAAGCATGCTTTTGTTCTACAATACCTTGAATAACCCGGGGTTCCATGTATTCTCCAACAATTGTCAAGTCATTCATGAAATTCTTCCTCATCACCCTTCCTATTCAAGGAAAGCTCAGGGTGGTTAAATGGGTTGAGTTGGGCATGCTGGACATGGGCCTGGGCAGTGCATTCTGTGAATGAGCTCTGCTTTGTGGATAACCTCTGAGACCTGTTGTGAATGAGATTCCATGCTTCAGGCAAGCAAAGGGATCTGAAAATTGACATTAGGTACAGAGAAATTGTGACACTGGGCATTCTCACCCCCTGTTGTCCCTGCCTAACATGAGACACGGTGGCAGATATTGCTTATTGTACATTTCTGGCTTCTTCTGTATTGTAGTCGCTATGTCTCCACAGCAAAACCCTCTCCTCTACAGGCAGCACCAAATATCTCTGATGAGGGCAGGAAAGGCGGAGCTTCCTCAGGGCTTTTTAGAGTCTGTACTCGGACACTCATTTTGACCCACCAGGTTACACATTCCCCCATCCAGCTCTTCCCTCTTGCTTGTGTGCTTAGGGGCTGCTCCTGACTTGGTGCCTGTGTCCTGGCAGGACTACTCTGACTTTGTTAATGAAAGAGGGGCAGTGGTCCATGGAACATAGGGAATTGTAGATAGATGGCTCATTAGATAGTCACATCACTATTCCATGGGTCCCTGATTCTGTCAAGTTGATGAGGGGCAGTGTCCCACAGACTCAGCCACGTTGGAAGAAGCACTGTTTCTAAGTGAGAAGTCCCAAGGTTTCGTGGATTTTCCTGCATATATCACTTCGTAGGCAGACCATCATCAATATGGAAAAGGAAAACATTTCTTTTCTGATTTTGCTGCTAAGTTATATCGCCATTCTGCATTTTAAGTGTTGAGGCAGCAACTCCCTTCCCCGTTGGCCCTACAGGTATCACCAGAATTGAAGACAAAGCAATGAACCCAGTCAACCATGAGGTCATATACAACACAGCGGAAGCTCACCTCACTCGTGCCTCAGAACAACTCATTTGACATCAAACTCTACATGATCTACATCCATAATCTCAGTTCTTTGACTGACGGACACAGGGAGGAGGACATATCATAGTGTGGTGTACACAATGCTTGCTTGTCAAGGATGGTGGTCACAGCCAATGACCAGTTAGTGCAGAGCACTAGAAAATCAGGGAACGCCCTAACCCATGAGAACAGAAACCTACCATCTGGACAAACTGCAGCCAGTGAGAGCAGTCAGGTGTAATATTCCTTATGTACAAGTGTCTCACAAAATTAAGGTTATTAATTGTTTCATAACATCATTCTTGCCCAACAAACTCTCGAAAGGGACCTATGGCCACATTATCCAAAGGCCAAAAGGGCATTAACAACACGAGGCATTGTCCAGGATTATGGCCATACAAAGACTGAACAGGCATTGCATGCTGCCCATCTCAACCATGCAAATATAGCTCATTTGCACAGACAACTCTCAGTTGTCATAAAAAGAAGGACACATGAGTTCTCTAAGAGCACTGTGGCTTTCGATGGATGGTCCTAAACAACTTGGAACATTTGAAGAGAACTGTTTGGAACAGTAAGCACAGGCATTGTTAGAACAGCACTGCCATGTATTCATGAAGTTCACAGCCAAATCACATGATAGAATCCATACCCCATTTGACCTAGTTTGTCCTGGAGATATCATGTTAGTTCCAGGTGACAATGTGTCAGAGACCTAACACTTTCTCAGGGCTCACTGAACATATCACAGCTGGTCCTTCCAGGCCCCAGCATTTAGAATTACCTTGGGGACTATGCCAGCACTAGAGATGTTCTCTAGCGCCTTGACTACTCCAAAATTTACAGTTTCCACCAGCACATGGCCTAATGTACCCTCTTCTATTTTATCAAACACATGAACAAATACAGTGTTCTCCATGGCTCACGCACTGACAGAATCACAGAGACTGCTAGATTATAAAACACGGGAAGCATCACAGCACATGTAATATTTGAAACACTGCACTATTTCAGCACCTGTGTCCACCCCGAGGACTATTAACTTCACCTGAAATGTTCTCAAAACCTCAGCGATCTAACATCTGCAAAATTTTTCAACTGCTGGACTATGACAGGACTTCAGAATGGAAAGCACCAAGAATACCCCAGGGTCTTCATGGTTTCAAAATCTGGACAATACCAATGGTGCAATGCTTTCCTCACATCAAAACTATAGCATATACAGTGTTTTCCAGCTGCTTGATTAGACCACTGTTTATTGTTTCCCGCATATCAGACCTGACGCTTCTTCATCAGAGTTCTCAAACACTTGCATGTTACAGCCTCTTCAGAGTTTGTGAGCAACTTTACAGTCATTGTGACTGTGGTGTTTCAAACATCAGCTTTATCTGAAATGTGCATGCTCTGAACCAATTTATCTATCCCAGCTTCAGCAAAATTTCAGATGCCAGGGCTATTTCTGCACTGTAATCTTCTGAACCTACGCTATTGCAGCACTTGCAGTATTCTCAGGTCTGGGCTATCCCAGCATCTTCAACGTTTCTTCCTCTTCTCCTCTTCCTCCTCCTCCTCCTCCTCCTCCTCCTCCTCCTTCTTCTTCTTCTTCTTTTCTTTCCACTTGGGAATCACAGCATATTTAAGATCTCCAACTTCCAAATAGGCTTGTTTCAGTAGTGCCCTAAAACTTCTTTAGTATGCAGAGTGTACAAAGGCGTTTTCCTCAACCTAAGCTCTCACAGGTATTCAGTGTTCTCAAACAGTGACTTCCCATGGTCTGCAGAGTTCTCAAACTCTTGGGAAATTCCTAGTCTCTGAAAACTCCCAATATCATGAACTTTTACACAGTATTCAATGTTATCAGCCACCTTGGCAAATCCAGCATATTAATGGTACTCAAGCACATAACATATTCCTAGCATTTTCAATGTCCTCCAACAACTGGAGTGTGTAACACCCAGCAGTGTTCTCAAATACCTGAAGATCCTCTGCTTTTTATTCTGAAACACCTTGATCCTCCCAGAGTCTATAGTGTGCTCAAACACCTGAAACGTCCCAGCACCGTCAGGGTCCTAAGATGCTTTGACTATCCCAGCATCTTCAGTGTTGACGATCTCATGTAGTCTATGAAGCCCCTCCAATACTCCCAAACACTGTACGATTCCAGGTGTCTTTCATTGTCCTAAGCAACCTGACTGCCCCCATGTCTTTGGTCTGCTCTACAACCATATAACTTCTGAGATTTTTGTGGTGTGACAATGAGATTATCCCACAGTCTGCAAACTTCTCCAATTCCAGAGTGTCCCCAAGTTGCCAGTGCTATCAACATATGAACTATGCAGCACCTGTACTGTTCTCAACACCTCAGCTCATTGAAACACATGCCACCTTCTGGTCATCCAGGCATAACTTAGCACTTTGAAAGATCTAAAACACCCAGATTGTAGCAGCATCAGCTGCTACCCCCAAGCAACATGAAATTTGTGGGTCATTTGAAGTTCACAAAGGCTCGGGCAACTTCAGCTCCACAGGCCCAAAAATACCTCGACTATTTCACCTTCAGCATTGTTTACAAAGCCTGGATTATCTCAGGGTTCTTTTGTTCTCAGTATTTGGAGTACTCTTTCTTCTGTAATAATCCCGGACAAGAGGTGCTTGGAGGCAATATCCAAGCACCTCTTGAGGCCCTACATACATGAATGATATCAGTGACCATATCCTTGGAAAATACCCATACTCTTTACCACATCCTCTGTGTGGTCCAACTGCGCGTTCATTCTGGGGTCTCGATTCATATCAGAAACCTAGCATAACCCTGCACCATCATGACTCAACCCCCTGGACTACCTCAATGTTAACAATTTTCCTAAATACCTGGGTTACCTTCATGCCTTCAGTGTTCTCAAACAACTGCTATATACCAGGTTTTTCAGTGTTCTCAAAGTCTTGGGCTATACCAACAACATAATTCTTCTCAAACAACTGCAATGTGCCCACTTCTGCAGTTTTCTCCAAAACAGGGCCTCCTCTGCATATGCAAAGTTCACAGTGTTCTGGATTGATACAGTACCTGGAGTATTCTCCCACACCTCTACTCTTCTAGTATCTATAAAGTTTTCAAATATCGGCAATGTGCCACAAGCTGTACTGTTCTCTGGCAGTCAGAATACACCTGTTTTGCAGGGAGATGAAACACTCAGAACACCCCAGTATGTGCATCACTCTCGAGCACAGGTGTATGACAGCGTCTCCTCTTCTCAAATATCTACTTTCTCATCACAATCACTATTGTCAGGCGCTTGAGGTCGCCAGGTTTCTTAAATTCCTTCACTCTATCAGTTTATGTATAGTTAAAAAACACCTGTACCACATCAAGGATCTGCAATGCTCTCAAACTCCTTGACTATTCTGAGTGTCTTCAGTGTCCTAGACAATGAAACTGTCCCAGCATTAACAGTACCCCAAACACTAGGAGTGTCCAAGCATGCTTTTGCTCTGAAATGCGATGAGTATCCCAGTGTTTGCTGTGTTCTCCAATACTTGAGCTATTCCAGCATCTTCAGTGTCCACAAAGCCTACACTATTCCAGCATCAGCAACATTCCAGCACCTGTACTTTATCACAGTAAAAGAGCGTTCTCAAAAGGCTGGACTACTGCATCATATTTATTGTTTTTGACCACCTGGGTTATCCCAACGTCTATAATGTTCTGAAACACAAAAACTCCCCCAGAAGCTCTTGTGTACTCCACTGGAAATGCAACCATAAAAGACTAGATTGTGTACTGTCACTTTTCAAATCTACATCATCTAACGAATATCACATATGTACATGTCTGTATATGTATATAATGTAAAGAGTATATATAGAGTATAAAGCATATATTCTATAACATTTTAAAAATCTGATATGCATATTTATGAAGTGTATCTACCTACTTAGATACATTCAAAATATGAATGGATAAATATTGGGAAGGTAAAAGAGATGATGGGAAGATGTAGCAATTAGAATCCGATCAGAGACATGTTCTCTGTGTGAAGTCTCAGTGATTCTGAGCAGACGTTTAACAATGGAAAATACCAGAAAAGGTGGAAGGACAGCAGAATATTGATGAGTGGACATTGTGTGCTTTTTGACAAAGGATGGACTGAAACTCAAGATCTAACCAACTCGCTTACCTATTTTTTCCAATGTAGAACTGAGGAGAAATTATACTGTCGTGAAGATTTATAACCTATGAGTAAGAAAGAGTCATGTGTACATAGTGATCAGAGCCCCAGGTTGATGAGAACCTCTGTAAGTGACCCAACCAAGGAAGCGAGGTATGTGTTGTTACAGGGATGCTGTGTGTTTATTCTGTCCGTGAAAAATTCCATTCTCCCTGGGACCCCAAGTACAGGATAGAAGTTCAGTGATCTGAGGTCCTGGGGACTCTCTAAAACACTTTATGTCCAGAAACACACGCTACACCTTTTCTAAATGCTGTTTCTCTCACCTGCAGACTGCCAAAATGTCAAAAATTCTCCCCTAACAGCTATGCTTCCCATGGGCCTCCTAAATTTGTGAAAGACAGTGCAGTGGACATCGGCCATTCCAATCGCTCAGCCTTCTGCTCACCTGCATGAGAATCAGATCAACATGCACCGCTAAGGCTGGACCTGAAGTGTGGCGTGAAACTACTGCTCTGCCAAATGGTCTGTGCTTTGGCCCTTTTGGGGGCTGTATCACAAAAAACAAAGAGTCATCCATGAATGGATACACATGGGGATTAGAAGTGCTTATGCGTTACCCTGTTCTCTATCTTTCCACATCCCTTATGTATCTGGGAGCAGTCACCCGTCACACAAGTGGGGCATGGAAATGGATCAATTGATGAGCAATGTGCACAAACTGGGTATTACACTAACATGGGGCTCCTGTTCAAAGGTAACGCGGTAGATGGAGACCTGTATGCTCACATGCAGAGGAGTGTCTCCTCTATTTGGAACCTTCTGCTTTCACGGGACATAGAGTAAATGGGTCGATAATGCACAAGAAAAATATCATGTGGTCGCCATGGGCAGCTGAATCCCGATTGTGGCCTGAAAGCACTTTGATGTCAGTAAGCTAAAATTATTCTCCTGAGTCTTACCTCACACCAAAGGATAAAGAAAAAAAAACATTTAATGACCTTTATGAACACCATCTGATTTAGAACCTTGTCAATTCAAGGATCTTGCATTCTAGAATGTCTCACTTTTAATCCTTTCCTTTCTATAATGCTGCACACCATCCATTTAGAATCCTGTCCATTCAAGGATCATACCCATCCTAGAAACCTGAACACTATTTCATTTAGAATCATGTTCATTCAACAAACCTGTCTATTCTTGAATCAAGTCACTCCTAGAATCCTGGAGTCTATAATTCTGTCCATTCTAGATTTGTGAGCTCCACCTCATTTGCAATCCTGTACATTCCATATGCTGAAATTAACACTTCTGTTCTTTATTGAATCCTGTCACTCCAGAAACATGACATACTTCGATTTGTAAGTCTTTCCATTCTAGAATCCTGTTCATTCTAAAATCCTCCCCAAGGTAGAATCCCGAAGTGCATCTCATTTAGGATCATTTCCATCTTAGAATCTTGTGTACCAGACCTTGTGCGTGCTAGAACCCGGCCGATTCTAGAAACCTCCATTACAAATTCTGTCCATTATAGAATCGTGTCCATTATAGAATACTGTCAATTGTAGAATTCTGAACATAAACCCAATTAGAATACTTCCATACTAGAATCATAAAATGTAGAATGCTTCACATCCCTGAAACCGGTCACTCTAAAAACATGGACACCACCTGCATTAAGAATCCTGTCCATTCCATAATCCTGGGGGTTGAACTTCTATCAGCTCTAGAATACTGCACAATCTATCATCAACAACAACATGCCATTTAGAGTACTGTTCATTCTAGAGTCCTGTCCGTTCTAGAATCCTGTCCATTCCAGAATCGTGAATTACAGAATTCTTTCCATGCTAGAGCTCTATCCATTCTACATGCCTGAACACTATTGTACTTAGAATCTATGTACTGTAGAATCCAGTATTCTAGGGTTTTCTCCATTATACAGTGCAATTCATTCTAGAATCCTGAACAGCATTCTATGTAGAATCGCGTCGATTCAAGAATCCTGTCCATTATTGATTCTGTCCATTCTGCATTCTTGAACACCACTCCAATCAGAGTCCTGCCTATTCTTCTATAATAAATGCCATATTTTTGTACATATTAGAATTCTACCTATTCAGAAATCCTGCCACTCTCCAATTCTGAACACCTCCAATCTACAAGGCTGTCCCATCTAGCATCCTAATGCTGGACTCTCTTGATTCTAGAATGCTGTCCATTATAGAATCCAGAATTTCAGAATTCTATCCATTCCATAATCCCTACCACCATCACCTTTAGAATTCTGCCCATTCAGGAATCCTGAATCCCATCCAATTTATACTCCAATCCACACTAGTTCCCTCAGTTTCGGAATCCTGCTGAATCCAACAAAATGCGCTTTGAAAAATAAAACACTGTCCATTTTGGACTCCTGTCCATGGCAGAATCCTGAATACAGGGACACTGCCCACCCTAGAATTGTATTAAATCTAGATCACTGATCTGCATCTCATCATGAATACTGCCCATTACAACATCGAGAAATGTAGAATTCTATCCACTGAGTTCCTTGTCTATTCAGTAATCCAGAACAACATCTCATTGAGAATCCTGGTTCTCCTGAATCCTTTCCATACTGGAACCCTGTGCATTCCAGAACACTAACGGCACACCAATTACAACCTTGACCATTCAAGTATTCTGAATTTTAGAATTCTTGCATTCTAGATTCCTGAGCAAAAGCATTTATACTTCTCTTCAGTACAGAATCCTGAAGGTTCTAATTTCCCAAAGACCATAGAATTTTGAATCCTATACATTCTTGAACCCTGAGTTTCTGAATCCTCCCAATTCCATTATGCCATTGATTCAAGTATTCAGAGCAGCAACCCACTTAGAATCCTGTCCATTCTAGAATCCTGAATTCCATAAACCTGACCATGGTGAAACCCTGTCCATTCTAAAGCCCTGTCCTTTAAAGGAATCTGAACACCATCCCAATTAGAATCCTCTCCATTCCACAATCCTGTCTATTCTAGAATGTTTTCGATTCTAATATCCTGAACAAGACTTCATTTAGAATTCTTTCCAATACTCAATCCTGTCCATCATAGAATCCTGAACACCTGATATAGAATGCTATCCAATCTAGAAACCTGTCATTTCTAGAATACAGAAAACCATTCCAATTAGAATTCTGTCCATTGTGGAATCCTATCCATGCAAGAATCCTGTCCATTTCAGGATCCTGGACACCATTCGATTCACGTTCTATCCATTCGCAAACCCTGTCAATTCTACAGCCCTGTCCATTGGAGAATGCAAAACAGGTTCCCATTATAATCCCCTCCATTCTAGAATCCTACACTTGAGAATCTGTTCCACTCTAGTATCACCTCCATTCTAGAATGCTGAACAACGTTCCATTATGAACCCTGTCCACTCTAATATGCTTAGTTCCAGAATCTTATCCATGCTAGAGTTCTATCAATTTTGGAACACTGAACACATTTCAGTTAGAACCTGTCCACACTAGAAGCCTGAATTCAGGGATTCTCTCCATTGTAGAATCCTGAGCATTCTAGAGTTACGAATCCCATTACAATTAGAATCATGTGCCTGTAGATCCACCTCATTCCTGACCTGTCCATTCTACTATATTGAACACCAGTCAATTTAGTTTCCTGACCCCCTTGGAATACTGAATTTCAGAATTTTGACCATGTTAAAATTCTACATATACTGGTGTGCTGATCATTCTGTAATTCTAAACCTCTTGACATTTTGAACCTTGCACATTCTAGAATCAGTAATTGCAGAATCGTGTCCATGTTAGAATTCTGTCCATTCCAAAATCCAGAACACTATCCCATTTAGAATTCTATCCATTAGAGGATACTTTCCATGCTAGAACCCTAACCATTCCAGAACCTAAACACCATCCCATTTAGAACCCTGTCCATTCTAGAATCCTGTCAGTTCTAAAATACTGAACATAATTCCAAGAGGAAGAATGTCCATTACAGAATCCTGAATTGTAGAAATATGTCCGTTCTATAATCTTGTCCGTTATACAATGATGACAACCATCCTGCTAAGAAAACTACCCATTCCAAAATCCAGAATAATATATTTCAATCCATTATATAAGTCCATTCTTCCTAGAGTCCGGAACACCATTTCATTTTGAGTCCTGTCCAGTCTAAAATCCTGTCCAGCTAGAATCTTCTCAATTGTAGAAAACTGAACACCATTACAATTAGGATCCTGTTCACTCTACAAACCTGAATTCTAGAATTCTGCCCATTCTAGTATCTTGTCCATGTGAGAATCAGGAACATCATTCAATTTACAAACCTGTCTGTTCCCTAATCCCTAATTTTAGATTTAGGTCCATCATTGAATTCTGTCCATGTTGGATTCTGGAACACCATCACATTTAGAATCCTGTCCATTCTGGTATCTTGAACACCATTCAATTTAGAATAGTCTACATTCAATAATCCTGTCATTTCTTTAATGAGGACCATTATAGAATCTTGAGTAAAACTTATTTAAAACCCTGTCCATGCTAGAATCCTGTGCATTCAAAATTCTGGACTTCCCATTTAGAATTCTCTACATTATGGATCCTTATTTCTTGAATCCTCTCCATTATACAACGCTGTCCATTGTAAAATCCTGTCCATTCTAAATCTTATCAATTCCAGAATACAGTACACCATCCCAAATAGAATCATGCCCAGTCCAGAATCCTGAGATCAAGAATACTGTCCATAAAAGGATCCTGTACAATCTAGATCCTAAACACCATCCCATTTAGAATGTTGCCCATTCCATAGCCTTGAATTCTAGAAACCTGTCCATTCTAGAAAGAACTCTATTTCATTTAGAATAGGAAAATCCTATCCATGTTAGAAATCTGTTCACTCCAAAATCCTATATTCTATCATTTCTCCAAACTTAAATGTTGTCCATCCTAGAATCCAGAACACGTTTCCATTTAGAATCCTGCCCATTCCAGAATCCTGTTCATTCTACACTTCTGCCTAACCTAGAAACCCCCATAATATCCCATTTAAAATCCTCTCCATTTTAGAATCCCGAGTTCCACAATGGTATTCGTTGTAGGATCCACTTCATTCTGGGACGTGAACACCATAACTTTTAGACTCCTGTCAATTCCAGAATCAGGATATCTAGCATTCTGTCGACTCTAGGATGCTGAAGACCATCCAACTTGGAATCCTGTCCATTCTAGAAATATTTCCATACTAAAATATAGAACATCATCCCATTTAGAATCCTGTTCATTGGAGAAACCTGAATTGTAGAATTCTGTCACTTCTCGAACCCTGTCCATTTTAGAAACGTGAACACCATCCCATTTAGAATTATATTCATTCTACAATACTGCTTTTCTAGTATTCTGTCAATTCCAGTATCCTCTCCATTGTATAATCCTGATACCAGCACATTTAGAACACTGACAGTTACAAAATCCTGAACTCACGATTTCTCTCCATTCTAGAATACATCCCATTTTACAATCCTCTACATTATAGAATGCAGGACACCATTCCATTTAGGATCCTGTCTATCCTAGAACCCTGAATTGCAGAATCCTGCACATTCTTGCATCCTTTCCACTCCAGAATCCTGAACACTATCCTATTTAGAATCCTATCCATTACAGGGTCCTGAGTTGCAGAATGCTCTCCATTCTAGAATCCCGAAGACTATTCCATTAATACTCCTGTCCATTCTAGAAACTTGAGTTTCAGAATCTGGTCATTCTAGAATATTATCAATTCCAGTGTCTTTTCCATTCTAAAATACTGAACAACATTCCACTTAGAATCGTGTCAATTCTAGAATCCGAGTTGCAGAATTATGCCCATTCCAGAATCCCAAACAACTTTCTACTTAGAATCCCGTCCATCTAGAACCTTGAGTTTCAGCATATTGTCCATTCCGTGATCCTGTCCATCTTAGAATACAGAAAGCATTCCATTTAGAATCCTATCAACTCTATAATCCTGTCCATTCCATAATCCTGAATTTCATAACCATGTCCGCATGACAGTTCTATCCATTCTATAACCCTTAACACCATCACTTTATAATATATCCACACAAGAAACCTGAAATCTAGGATTCTCTCCATTGCAGAACACTGTGCATTTCATAATCCCAAACTCCTTTCTATGTAGATTAGTGTCTATCAAGAATCCTGTTCATTCATTGGACTCCCCAAACTCCAGTATTGAAGAACATTCAGTTAGTCTTGTGCATTCTACACAAATATATTCCACAACCCTATCCATGCTAGAATTCTATCCATTCCAGAATAATATCCATTCCAGAATCCTGAACAACAGCTCATTTAGAATCCTGTCCTTCTAGAATCCTGAACTCTAGAATCTCTCCGGTCTAGAATCCATGCCATTCTGTCATCCTGAACACAGTCCATTTGGAATCATGTGCATTATAAAATCATGAATTCCGAATCCTCTACAAGCTAGAATCCTGTCCATTCTAGACTTTTGTCCATGAGGATCTTGACATTTCTATAATCCTGGACATCACCCAAAGTAACATCTTATTCATGCTAGAATCCTGAATATTAGAAATCTGTCCATTTAGGAAACCCTCCCATTCTAGGAATATTAACACCATTCCATTTAGAATCCTGTCCATTCCATAATACTGATTTGCAGATCTGTCCAATATAAAAGTGGCTATTCAAGTACCCAGAACAAAATCCCATTTAGAGTCCTGTCCATTCCAGAACATTTTACTTTCCGGGATGCTCAATTCCATAATCCTGTACATGAAAGGATCCAGTTCACTCCATATTCCTAAACATAATTCCATACAGAGTCCTACACTTTATAGAATTTTGAATTGTAGAATATGGTTCATGCAAGATTTCAATCCATTCTAAAACTCTGACCACCATGCCATTCAGAATCCATCCGTGCTACAGACCTGAATACTAGAATTCTCCCCATCGCAGAATCCTGTGCATTCTAGAATCCCGTGCATTCTAGAACTCCAAACATTCCACTTAGTACCCTGTGCATTCAAGAATAAAGAATTCCCAATTCCTGTCCATTGAAGAATTCTATCTATTCCTGAATCCTGGCCTCTCCGGAATTGTGAAAAACTTCCCACTTAGAATACCGTCCTTTAAAAAATACCATATTATAAAATCTCTCCTTTCTAGATTCCTGTCATATCTAAAATTATGAACACCATTCCATTTAAACACCACTTAATCTGACATTCAGGACACCATTCCATTTAAAATTGTGTACATTCAAGAATGGTGTCCGTTCTTTAATCCTATCCACACTAGAATACAGAATATCACTCATTCAGAATCATACCCCCCGTAAAATCCTGAATACCTTCCATTTTAGAATCTATCGTCTAGGAAGTTGAATTCAAGGACTCTCGCCACTGTAGAATCAGAAGCATTTTAGAATTGTGAGCACCATTCTATTAGAATTGTCTCCATTCAAGAAACCTCTCCACTCTTGATCCTGTTCCTTCTAGAGTCTCAAATGCCATTCCATTTAGAACCCTATTCCCACTAGAAAATGATTTCACAATTGTATCCATGTAAGAATACATCTATTCTAAAAGTTATGCTGTTCTAGAATTTTGAAATCTGGAATCACTTCATTTCAGCGTTCTGTCCATTCATGCTGTCCATTCATGCTGAATTTCACAATTCTGTCCATTGTTGAATACTCTCTATTCTAGAGTCATGCCCATTCTAGAATCCTGAACATTCCATTTAGAATGCTGTTCATTCTAGATAACTGAATTCCAGAATTTTATGTCTGAATTCTGTCCTGTCTAGAACCATCAACCCCATTCCACTTAGAATCCTGTCCATTCAAGAATATTGAATTCCAGAATCCTGTCCATGTTAAAATTCTATGCATTTCAGAGTCCTGTCATTTCCAGAATTTTGAACATCATTCCTTTTAGAATCTTGTACAGAATTTTGAACATCATTCCTTTTAGAATCTTGTACATTGAAGAATACTGCCCATTACTGAATCCCCTCCATTCTAGAATCTAAAACACTACCCCATTTAGACTCCTATCACACCTAGATCTCTAAACAGCAATCCACTTAGAATGTAGTCCATCCCAGAATGCTGAATTACAGAATCCTGCCCATGCTAGAATTCAGTCCATTTTGGAAACCTGAACATCATCCCTTCTATAATGTACCCGCACTATGTGATTGAAAACTAAATCTCTGCATTGTAGCATACAACAGTGCACTTTGCATCCTCAACACTGTTCTAGTTAAAATAGTGTCTATTTGGGGACACTTCTCCACTCTTGATCCTCATTTTTCTTGAGTCTTGAACACCATTCTGTTTTGAATCATTTTCCTTCTAGAAAATGAATTCCAGAATCCTGTCCATGTCAAAACATATCTGTTCTAGAATCCTGTCCATTATAGAGTTCTGAATGTCAACAAATTTAGAATTCTGTCCCTTCTAAAATTCTGAATACTAGCATCTTTGAATTCTTGAAATCTGTCCATTTAGCAATGCTGAATTTTACAATTCTGTCCACGCTATAATCCTATCCATTTTAGAGTTGTGTATTCTAGAACCTTTAACACCATCTCATATACAATCCTGTCCATAGAAAAATTCCAAACACCGTCCTATTTAGAATAGAATACATACAAGAATACTCTTGATTCTTGAATGCTGTCCATTATCGAAATTTCAACACCAGCCATTTAGAATCCTGTCAATTCTAGCGTCCTGAATTGTAGAATTCTCTCCATTCTATAACCCTGTCAGTTCTACAATTCTAAACACCATACCATTTAGGACACTGTCCATTATAAAGTCCTAAATTCCAGAATATTGCCCTTGCTCAAATTCTACCTATCCTATTGTTATGTCCATTCTAGAATTTTAAACACTATTCATTTTAGAATATTGAACATTCTAGAATCCTGATTCCAGAATTCTGTCTATGGTATAATTCTCTCCATCTAGAATCCTGAGCACAGTGCACATTATAATCTCACCTGTTTAGAAGCCTGAATTCTAGAATTCCCTCCCTTGTTGAACCTGGACCCCTTCAGAATCTCAACACCATTCCACTTAAATTCCTGCATATTGTAGAATTCTCCATTTTAGAATCTCTCCCTTCTTGAATCTCATCCATCCTATAATCTTGAACACCGTGCCACTAGGGATATTGTCCATTCTAGTATCCTGTATATTCTCTCATCCTATCAATTCTGGAATATTGAGCATAATCCCAAGTAGGATACTGTCCATTATGAAGTTCTGAATGATAGAGATCTGTTCATGTAGAAACCTACCCATTCTAGAGTCATGAACACCTCCTATTTAGAATAAGTCGCTCTAGTACCCTAAATTCTGGGGTTAGATATACTGCAGCATCCTGAGCATTATAGAATCATCAACACCATTCAATTTAGAATCGTACCCATTCAACAATTTTGTCCATCCTTGAACCTGTCCATTATAGAATCTTGAAAATCATCCCATTAAGAATCATGTCCTTTCTAGAATAATGAATTATAGAATCCTGTCCATATTTTTAAAAAGTAAAAAAAAAACAAAAACAAACTATCCATTCAATCCTTTCCATTCACAAATGTCAAACAGCATTCATTTTGGAATCATATCCATTCTGGTATCTTCAGTTATAGAATCTCTCCATTTCAGAACACTGGATTCCATCTGGAATCATGAACACGATTCCAAATAGAATCCTTTCCATTCTACTATCAGGAACATATTTCAACTTATAATACTGTCCATTCTAGAATAATCAGTTCCAGAGTTCTGCCCACGTAAGAATTCTATCCATCTAGATGTCTATACATTACAGAATTTTGAACGTCATCTCATTGAGAATTCTTTCCTCACTAGAGCCATGAGTGCTAGAATATCCCTCTTGTAGGATCCTGTCCTATTTATAATAATGAACCCCACCCCATTATAGAATGTTGTTGATTTCAGTAACCTGAATTCCAGGATGCTGTGAATGCTATATCTCTCTCCATTGTGGAATCGTGAACAGCAATCCATTTATAATCCTATTTATTCTAGCATTCTGAGCACAATTCCATTTAAAATTGTGTACATCCAGGAACTCTGTCCATTCTTGGATGCTGTCCACACCAGAATCCTAAACTCTAGTTATCTCTTCTTTATAGGAACGTTTCCATTTAGAAACATGAACACCAACCATTTAGAATCCTGTCCATTCCAAAATCTGGAATTATAGACTTCTGTCCATGGTGGAATTCTGTGCATTCGAGAATCCTGAACACTATTCTTTTCAGAATCATTTACATTCAAGGATCCCGAAAATCCTGGATAGGATCTAGAATTAAGGATTCTAACATGGACAGGATTGTGGAATTCATTATTCTAGGATGGACAGGATTATAAATAAAATGGTGTAAAAGACTCTAGAATTGATAGGATCAAGAATCCGCAGGATTCTTGAATGGGCAAGACTGTAAATAACAGTTCTGGATTCTAAAATGTACAGGATTCAACAGAGGAGATACCTAGATTTTAGGCTTCTAGAGAAGATACATTCTAAATGAGTGAAGGTCGTGTTTATAGAATGGATAGGACTTCAACATGGACAGGACTCTGGGATTCCAAAATAGAGGAAGGACAGGATTCTAAATGGATGGTGTTCAGGATTCTGGAATAGAAACAATCCTAGAATGGACATGACTCTAGGGTGAATAGAATTCTAGAATGGATAGAATTTGAGCAAGGTCAAGATTCTGCCATTTCAGAAAACAGAATGAACACGAATAAATGGGGGTTTCTTCAGAATTCTAGAATGGACAGAATTATAGGATTGAGAGGATTATATGTTGGATGGTGTTCAAGATTCAAGAATGGAATAGGTTTCAGAATGGACAGGATCCTCGAAGGTATATGATTCAAAATGGAAGATTGTTTAGGACTCTGGAAATGACAAGGTTGTAGAAAGATGGGTTCTAGGATTCAGGTTTCTAGAATGGTAGGGATTATAAATGGGATGGTGTTCAATATTTTAGAATGGGCATGATCGTAAAATGGACAAGATTCTTCAATGTACACAATTCTACATGGAATGGAGTTCTGGATTCTAGAGTGGAAAGAACTGTAGCCTTGGCAGGATTCAGGAATTCAGTATACTAGAATGAGCACGATTCTAGGAGGACAGCATTCTAGAATTCAAGATTCTAGAATTCACAGCATTAACGAATGGGCAGGGTTCTTGAGTGTACATTATTGTTAATGGAATGGTGTTCATAATTGGAGAACGAGCGGGAGTCTAAGTGGGATCGTGTTCATGGTTATAGAATGAAGAAATTCTAGCATGGCCTGAATTCAGGGTGCAGGGTTCTAGAATTGACAAGATTTTATATTGAACGGTGTTCAGTATTCTAGAATGGACTGGTTTATAGTATGGACAGACTTTTAGAAATCAAGATTCTAGAATGCAAAATATTCTAATTGGGATGTGGTTCAGTATTCTACAATCGACTGCTGTTGTTTTTTGTTTGTTTGGTTGCTTGCTTGTTTCTTTGTTTGTTTTATGAACAGGATATTTGATGGACAGGAATCTAAACTGATGTAGTTCTGAATTCTAGAACGGACTGAATTCTATAATGGAGGGAAGTCTAGATTAAGGATTATGGATGGAAAAGGATCATAAATGGGATTCTGTTATTGTTTCTTGAAGGAGAGATTCTATAATGGACAGAATTTGAATCCAGGATTGTAGGATCAACAGACTTTTAGAATATACATATTCTACAATGGACAGAAGTATAAATGTTATATTTATCTGCATTCTACAATGGACAGGATTCATTAAAGGGCAGAATACTTGAATTCCAGATATTGGAATGGACAGGATTTTATACTGGTTGGTGTTTAGTGTTCTGGAAAAGGCAAGATTGTGACCTGAATAGTATTCTAAAGTGACACTGTCCTAAACGGAATGGTGTTAAGTTTTCAAGAAAGGGGTTGATTCTATAATGGACATAATACCAGCAATTAGGGTTTCAGGAGGACATGGTCTTGAATGAGATGTTTCTTAGCATCCTAGAAAGTACAAGTTTCTGTGGTGGACTGTATTTTAGAGTGGGGAAAATTCTAGAATTCAAGATAAAGTAAAGTACAAGATTATGAATAGGATGGTGTTCAGGATTCTGGGATAGGGAGATTCTAGACTTCAGGATTCTAGAGATGCCAGGATCCTAAACGGGATAATGTTCAGAAGCTTGAGTGGACAGGATTCTAGAATGGATAGTATTCTGACATGGACAGTATTCTGGAGTTCATTATTCTATAATGGGCGGGATCCTAAATAGCATGGTGTTTAAGGTTGTAGAATGGACAGGGACAAGAATGGAGAGTATTTTTGAATGAACATGATTCTAAACGGAATGAACTTCAGTATTCTAGGATGAGCAATATTCTACAATGGAAAGAAGCCAGTAATTCAGGATTCTAGATGGATACTCTCTAAATGGAATGGGATTCAGGATTTTAGAATGACAGGATTCTAGGCAGGACAGGATGATCAAATTCCCTTTTCAAGAATGGACAGTATTCTAAATGGGCTAGTGTTAAAAATTCAATAATGGACAGGTTTCAAGAATGGACAGGATTCTTGATGGCATGGAGTTCTAAATGCAATGATGTTCAAGAATCTAGAATAGACATGATTCAAAATGAAAGGGTGCCCAGGATTTTATAATGGAGAGTATTCTAGAATGGATATACTCTTGAATTTGGGATTCTAGAACAGGTTGGATTCTAAATGGGGTGGTGTTAATGGTTCAGGCATCGAGGAAATTTGGCATTGATCAGGATTGTTTAGTGGACACGATTGTAAATGGAATTATGTGCAGGATTCTAATATTGTCAGGTTTCTGTCCTGGAAAGGATTCTGGAATTCAGGATTCTAAAAATGGATGTCAGGATTATACATTGGACAGGATTTTAGAATGGAGATATAATAGTAGTCAGGATTCTAGGAAGGACAGGATTATAAACATGATGGTGTACAGAATTCAGGAGTAGACATGATTCTACAATGAATAAAATTCCAACATGGAGAGCATTCTAGAAATCATTATTCCGGAATTAACAGATTCCAAATGGAGAGGTGTTCAATATTCTCGATGGACAGGATCAAGGATGGAGAGTATTCTAAATGTAATTTTGCTCATCATTTAGAATGGGTAGAATTCAAGAATTGACAGGATTCTTGAAAGTGCATTATCATAAATGGAACAGTTGTCAGGATTCTAGGATGAACAGGATTCTTAACAGAGAGAATCCTTGAAATCAGGCTTAAAGGGAGGATAGATTCTAAATAAAATGTTGGTTAGAATCATTGAATGGACTGGAATCTAGGATGGAGAGAATTCCAGAATTAATAAATCTAGTCTTGACAGAAATCTAAGTGAGGACGTGTCCTGTGTTCTAGAATGTACTGGGTTTTGCAATGGACACTATTCTTGATGGACAGTTGTACACACAGGTGATTTTCAAGGTTCTGAAATATAGAGAATCTATAATGGACAGAATTCCAGAAGAGAGGAATGTGGAATGAAGAGAAATATAAACGGGATGCTGTTCATGTTTCTAGAATGAACACGAGTCTAGGACGGACAGATTTCTGCAATTGGGGATTCTAGGATTCACAGGGTTCTAATTGCGATGGTGTTAAGTGTTCTAGAACTGATAGGTTTCTAGAATGGATGGGTTCTAGAATGGGTAAGATATTAAATGGCATGCTGGTCTGGGTTACACAATTGACAGAATTCTGGAATTCAGGGTTCTATCATGGACAGAATTTTGAATTGGATGGTGTTCATTGCTCTAGAATTGAATAGATTCTGCAATGTAGAATATTCTAATTGGGTAGTATTGTAAACAGGAAGTTGTTCTGTTTCCAGATGTGTACAGAATTCTATAATGGACAAAATCAAAGAATTTGGGATTTTGGAATGGACGTGATTCTGAATGAGATTGTTCTTAGGCTTCTAGGACATCCAGGGTTCTATAATGGACTGTATTGTAAAATAGAGAGAATTAAAGTATACAGGATTATTGATGGGCAGGATTCATAATGGGATGGTGCTCAGGATTCTAGAATGAACTTTACTTTAGAGTTGAAAATATTCTGGAATTTAGGTACAAGAAGTTACAGGATTCTAAATGACCCATTGATAGGATTCTGAAATGAGCAGGTACTATAATGGAGAGGATTCTGCACCTCAGGTTGCTACAACGGACTGGATTCTCAGGATACTATCATTGGTGATATTCTAAAAGTGCTGGTGTTCAGTATTCTACAATCGACAGGGTTCTAGAATGGAACAAATCTAGAATGGAATTTAGATTATTTCCTATCATGGATGAGGATTTATAATCCTAACAAGGATGAGGATTATAAATATGATGGTATTCAAGATTCTAGAATGGGCAGGATTATTGAATGCACAAGATCATAAATGGAATGGTGTTAAGGGTGTTACAATGCACAGGATTTTAGCATGGAGATAAAAAGAATTTAGGCTTGAAGAGATGATAGATTCTAAATGGGAGGAGGTTCAAGATTTTATAATTGGCAGACCTCTAACATAGAGAGTACTGTAGAATTAAGGATTACGTATTGGGCTTTATTCTAAATGGGACATTATTCTGCAATCTGGAAAGGACAGGATCAAGATTGGACAGTATTCTTAAATGGTCATGATTCGGAATGTAAGGCGCTTTGGATTCTAGGATGCACATGATTCCACAATGGAGAAAATCCTATAATTTAGTCTAGAGAAGATAGGTTCTCAATGGGATGGTACCCCGTGTTGTAGAGTTGATAGATGTCTAGCATGGAAAGGATTATTAAAGTCAGAATTCTAGAATGGGCAGGACTCTCTATGGACTAGCGTTCAATGCTCTAGAATGGAGAGAATTCTGAAATTCTGGGTTGTAGAATTTACCCAAAACATGTAGAATACAGGATTCTAAATGTGATGATTGTCAGGATTTTAAAATGAACCGGATCCTGGCAAGGACTGGGTTCCAGAATGCACAGCACTCTAAATGGGATTGTATTCCAGGTTTCACTGTGAAGCCCAGATTCTGTAATGGAAGGATTCTATAATCGACAGAAGTGTAGAATTCAGGATTATTGGGTGGATAGGATTCTAAATAGGATGGTTTTAATGTTTCTAGAATGAACTAGATCTGCAATGTACAAAACTCTAGAACTCTGAATCCTAGGTCCGAGAGGATTCCTTTTGGGATGGTGTTCAGTATTCTGGAACTGAAAATATTTTGGATAAGATGCATTCTAGAATGAATAGGATTCTAGGTCGGGTGTTGATACTGATTCGACAATGGGCAAGGTACTAGAATTGAAAGTATTTTAGAATTCAGGAATCTAGAAGTGTCATGATTCTAAATCGGATGGAGTCAGGTTTCTTGAATTGGCAGGTTCAAAAAAAGAGAGGATTCTGAAACTGAGGAATCTGAATGAACAGGATTCTGAGATCAATGGTACGTGGAATATGGAACAGATAGGGAAAAGAATGAACTTGATTCTTAAATGGAAAATATTCTGAAAGGAATGGTATGTAGGGTTTGAGAATGAACAGGATTCCAGAATGGTGAGTTTATAGAATGCAAGATCCTCGAAAGTACAGGATCCCCAAATGAAAGCTGTTAAAAATCTGGGGTGTATATGATTCTAGAATGTGTCGAATTCTAACATGTACAGGAATGTGGGTTTCATTATTCCAGAATGTACAGCTTGTAAATTGATTGTCATCAAAGATGTAGCATGGATAGGATTAAGATGTGATAGGGTTTTTGATTGGACATGATTCCAAGTGTAATTCAGCTCAGGAAACTAGAATCCACAACATTCTGCAATGTTGAGAAACCTGCAATTCAGGTTCCTAGAGTGGAGAGATTCTAAATGGAATGCTGTTCACGATACTAGAATGGACAGAATTCTATCATGGGCAGCATTCTGGAATTCGGGATTCTAGAATGGGAAGGACTCTTCGTGTGTTGATTTATGTTGACAATTCTAGGTCGGACAGTATTCTACCATGGACAGGATTCTGAAATTTGATGTTCTGGAATAGACAGGATTCTAAATGGGATGATGTTCAGGGTTCTAGAATGGACATATTTTTAATATGGACATGACTCTAGGTTGGACAGAATCCTAAATGACCTGTTGTTGAGAATTCTGCAGTGGACCGGGTTCCAGAAAGGATAAAATACTATAGTACTGATTATTCTAGAATGGGCAGGGATTAAGAGTATAATGGATTCTTGATGTACACAATTCAAAATGGAATTGTTTTCTTGATTCTAGAATGAACAGAATTCTAGCATGGATGGAAATCTAGTTTCAAGGTTCTAGGTAGCACAGGGTTCTAGGTTGAGTGGTCTTCAGAGCTCTACAATGGACTGGATTCTATAATGGTTGGAAGTCTAGAACTCAGGATTCCAGAATGGACAGGATTGAAAATGGGATGATGTTCAGTGTTCTCGAATGGAATTGATTCTGTTATGGACAGGATTCTTGATGGAGAGGATTCTAATTGGATGTCGTTCAAGTTTCAAGAATGGGACGGGTTTTGTAATACATTAAACTCCAGATTTCAAGATTCTAGATTTCAAAGTTTCTAGTTGAGATTATGTTCAGTATTGTAGAATTGACAGCTGTCTAGAATGGACGGAATGTGTAATGCCCAAGGTTGTAAATGGAATGTTAATCTGGGCTGTACAATGGGCAGGATTCTGGAATGGACAGAATTCTAGAATTCAGGATTCTATAAAGGACAGCAGTTTCAATTGGATGGTGTTCAGTGTTCTAGAATGGACAGACCCTGGAAACAGTATTCAAAATGGACAGTATTGTAAATGACAGTTTTCTAAATGGACTTTTGTTTATTTTTCTAGGGAGGAAAGAATCCTATAATTGAAAGAACCATAGAAATCAGGATTTTGGATTGAACATGATTCTGAATGGGATGGTGATAATGCTTCTAGAACTTACAGGATTCTAGAGTTCAGAGAATTCTCGAATTCAGGATTTTGTAATGGACTGGGTTTTTAATGGGATGGTGCTGAAATTCTAGAATGGAAAGGAATTCTAGAATTGACAGAATCCTCGAATTCAGGATTGTATCAGGGACAGGATTCTAAATCAGATGCTGTCAGGTTTCTATAAAGGACATAATTCGAAAAGGGGTGGTTTTCAGTTTTCTAAAATGTAGAGGATACTACAGTGGACAATATCGGTCCATTATACAATTATGTCTATAGAGAACCCAGAAAACTATTCCCTTTAGAGACCTGCCCATTCTATTATCCTAAATTCCATAATAATGCCCATTCATGAATCCTGTCCATTCTAGAAGCCTGAATTCCTGAATGCTGTCGACACTAGTGTACTCTCGATTCTGGAACCCTGAACACCTTCTGGGTTAGAATCCGTCCACTCTGCAAACCTGAATTCCAGGATTCTCTCCATAGTAGACTCCTTTGAATTCTAGAATCCTGAGCACCATTCCATACAATCATGTCCATTCAAGAACCCTATGTATTTTTGATCCTGTCCATTGTACACACGTGAACACTATTCCGGATTGAATCATGATCATTCTATGATAAAAAATTCCAGAACCTTGTCTATGAGAGAATTCTATCCACTCTGGAACCCAAACAGCTTTCGAATCCTGAAAGACATCTAATGTAGAACCCTGAGTTTCCAGAAACCTCATATCTAGAATCACTCAATTCTAGAATCCTGTCCATTCAAGAGTCCTGAATTTCATATTTCTGCCCATGTTAGAATCCAGAACATCATCCCTTTTAGAATCCTCTCCATCTGGAAACCGTTCCGTTCTTAAACCTTGTCCATCCTAGAATTACACACACCTGCCAGTTTAGAACCTGGCCCATTACAGAATCCTGTTCATTCAAAAATCCTGCTGGACCTAGACTCCTGAACATTCTATTTAGAACCCTTTACATTGTAGAATGCTGATATCCACAAGCATGCCTAATGTTGATCCCTGTCTCTTCTATATCTTGAACACCATCCCAGTTAGAATCCCGTCCATTCTTGAATAACGAATTCTTCAATTTTGTCCAGTCTATAATCCTGTCTATTCTAGAAACATGAAAACTACACCATTTAGAATCGTGATAAACCATGTACTGGATTTTTAGTTTTTGGTCCTTTATGGAATTCTTTCTATCTAGAATCTGGTATCCCATTCCGTTCTAGAATCCTGTTCATTCTATGCTCTTCCATTCTAAAATCCTGAGCATTATTCCATGTATAGCCCTTTCCATTCTAGAATCAAAATTCCAGCATACTGCCAATGCTAGATCCTTACCCATTCTACAACCCTGAATTCCCAAATGCTGTCAGTGCTAGAGTACTATCCATTTTGTAACCAGGAACACATTCTCATTTAAAATGCATACACTATAAAGCTGAATCTAGGCTTCTCTCCCCTGTAGGATCCTGTGCATTCTAGAATCCTGAACACTATTCCAATTAAAATCGTGTACATTCAATGATCCTGCCCATTCATTTTCCTCTCCATCCCTGATTTTTTAATACCATTCCACGTAGAATCATGTCAATTCTTCAACAGTGAATTCCAGAATACTGACCACATGAGAATGTTTTCCCTCCTAGAAATCTTTCCCCTCTAGAATACTTAGCACCATACTACTGATACTCCTATCTTTTGATAACCCTGAATTCTAGATCTGGCCATTCCAAAATCCTGTACATTCTAAAATCAAAATTTTATATTTCTACAAATTTTACAGTTCGGAACACTGTCCCATTTGGAATCCTGTCCATCTCTAATCTGGAACACCATTGCATTCAGAATCCTGTCCGTTCTAGAATCGTGAATTCCTGAACTCATTCCATGCTATAATTCTGTGCATTCTGGAATCACGAACACAATCACACTTAGACTATTGTCCATTCTAGAACCCTGAACCCCAATCCACTTAGAATCATGTACATTCAAGAATCCTGCCCATTCCTGAGTTCCGTCTTTTTAAGAATTATAAGAATCATCCCATTTAGGACTCGGCACATTCTGAACCCCTAATGTCCAGAATCTTGTCATCTTTTCTGGAATTTGATACATACTAGTATCCTATCCATAAGAATTCTGTGTATCAACTCATTTACAATTCTGTCCATTCTAGATTGCTGAGTTCCAGAATTCGGTCGATCCTGGGATCCCTTGCATTTCAGAATCCTGAACTCCATAACATTTAGTATCCTTGCCATTCTAGGAAGCTCCCCATTCCAGAAATGTCAACACCCTGCCATTTAGAACTGAGTCCTTTATAGAATCCTGTATTCTAGAGTCTCTCCATTCTTGACTCCTAGCCATTCTAGAATCCTGAACTTAATTCCATTTAGAATCCTTTACTTTCTAATATCCTGTCCAACCTATAAAACTGTCCACTCAAACATTAACTTGATCCAATTTAGCGTCCTTTCCACTCCATAATTTGGAATTATTGGCCTCTGTCTATTGTACAATAGTGCCCAATATAAAATCCTGAATTCCAAAATCCTTCCCATGCAAGAATTCTATCCATTACAGGGCACTGAACACAATTCAACTTAGAGCCTATCCGCTCTAGAAGCCTGAATTCAAGGATTGTACCCATTGTAGAAATTGTGTGTTCTAGAACACTGAACACAATTTCATGTAGAATTGTGTAAATTCAGGAATCCTTTCAGTACTTCATCCTGTCCATTAAAGGATTCTGAACAATATCCCAGTTAGAATCATTTCCATTCTAGAATCCTAAACACCATTCCCTTTAAAATAATGCATATTCAACAATCCTGTCCATTTTGCATACTGTCTACTCTAGAAAAAAGAACACCATCACATTTAGAAATGCGTCCGTTCCATAATACCGAATTATAGCCTTCTTACTGTGATAGAATTCTGTGACAGAATTTATTTAGAATAACAGTCAACCTCGTACCTGCCCATTCTTGGATCCGGAACAACATTCCATTTCATATCCTGCCCATTCACGGAATCTGAGTTCCAGAATCCTGTCCATGCTAGAGTTCTATCCACTCTAGAACCCAGACAAAACCCCACTTAAAGTCTATCTAACCTAAAAGGCTGAATTCTAAGATCGCATCCATTTTAGAATCTATGCATTCTAGAGTCCTGGACACTATTCCATTTGGAACCGTGCCCATTCAGAAATCCTGCCCATTCTTAATCCTGTCTTTTCCACAATCTTGAACATGATTCCATGGAGAATCCTCACCATTACAAGATAATGACTTCCAAAATCCTGTCCATGTTAGGGTTCCATCTGTTCAAATATCCTGTCCATCACAAAATTCTGAACACCATAATGTTTAGAATTCTGTCCTTGCAAGGATTGGAATTCTAGTACAATCCATTCTCCAATACTGTATATCCTAGAATCTCATGAACATCTTTCCATTTAAGTCCTGTCCTTTCTAAAATCCTGTTCCAGAATAATTTCCATGCTCTAATTTCGGACGTTGTATAATCCTGAACAACATCACAACTAAAATCTGTCCATTCTAGAATGCCAAACACCACACCATTTATAATTGTATATATTCAGTTATCCTGTCTGTTCTTGAAACCTATCTATTCTAGGTCCAAGAAGGCTCCCCATATAGAATCCTTTCCATTCTAGTATCCTATCAATTTTGTACACTGAATATCATTCCAAGTAGAATCCTTTCTATTCTATAATCCTGAGTTGCAGAAATCTGTTTTAGAAAGTTTCCAATACTACACACAATATCATCCGATTTAGAATCCTGTGTATTCCATAATCCTGAATGATAGGCTTCTCTCCATTATTGATGTGTGTATTCAAGAATCCAGAACACTGCCCCTTTAGAGTCCTGTCGATTTTAGAATCCTGTCTATTCTAAATCCAATACATTCAAGGATCCTGAACACCATTCCATTTAGATTCTGTCTTTTGTAGAATCCTAAAATTTAGTGTCAAGTCTATGCTAGTGTTCTATCAATACGTGAACACGGGACACCGTCCCATCTATAAATTACCCTCCCTAGAAGCCACATTTCTAGGATTTCCTCCATGACCGTATCCTATGCATTGCATAATCCTCAGTTATACAGTTCTGCCCATTATAGAATTCTATCTATTTTATACTCAAAAACACCATCCCATTTAGAGTCTTGTCCATTACAGAATCTGGAATTCCAGAATGTTGTCCATGCTAGAATCCTGTCCATTCTAGGATCCTGGAAAACATTCCACTAAGAACACTGTCTATTCTAGAATCCTTTCAATTGTAGAATAGTAAACACCACCAGAAATAGAATCCTTTCAATATTAGAATCCTGAATTTTGGAATTCTGTCACTGCTTGGATTTTCTGAGTTCTAGGAAAATAAAACTACACCATGTAGAACCATGTTCAGTCCATATTCCTTAAATATAGACTTCAGTACATTATACAAATATGCTCTTTCTAGAATCCTGAACACTATTTCATTTAGAATCATGTACGTGGAATAATCCTGGACATTCTATAATGTCCTACATTTTAGAATCCAGGACCATCCTGAAAGAATTCAGAATACTTTCTATTGTAGAGTTCTGTAAATCTAAGAACAGAGAACATGACTCCAGGTAGATTCCTGTCCATTATAAAATCCTGAATTCTATCTATTCCTGAATCAAGTCCTTTCTGGAAATATGAACACCATGCCACTTGGAATACTTTTTATTCCATGTTTTTGAATTGCATACTTATGTCCACTATATAATTCTGTCTTTCAAGAATGCGGTCCCTTCTACAATCCTGGCAACAATCACGAACAATCTCAATTAAAATCCTATTCAGTCTAAAACCTGGAATTCCAAAGACCTGCCCATGCTAGAATCCTGAATATCATTCCACTAGGAGGGTAATCCTTTACAGAAATGTGATTTCCAGAATCCTATCCATGGTGAAGTTATATCCACTCTAGAACAATGATAATTATTCCACTTAAAATCTATCTATGGATCTCATCTTTCTACAATCCTGAATTCTAGACTCTTTCCCTTCTAGAATCCAGCCCATTCTCCCATCCTTTCCATTGTTGTATCATGAATATGATACCAATTAGAATCGTGTCCTCAGTAAAAACCTGAGTTCCAGAGCCATGCACATTATTACATAATAGAATAGTGTCCATTCTAGATCCAGAACACCATCCCATTTAGAATCATGAACTCTAGAGGCTGACCATTCTTGTTGTGTATAGATAGCAGATTCTGGAAAAAACATATCATTTAGAATCCTGTTCATTCTAGAAATTTCTACCTCTAGAAATAGGGCAATCCTTGGATACTGTACAACATTGCAGTTAGAATAATCAAAACCCTAAAATCAGGAATTCTAGGTTGCTCTTTATTTTACAACAGTGTCCCTTCTAGAAATAGGAACACAGTTTCATCTCTAAGAATGTCCTTTATAATTCCGATTGCAATGATTCCATTAGTTACAGTAGTTTTGTCATGATAGAGCAGTGAATATCATAGCGTTTAGAACACTGTCCATTCTATAATCCTAAAGTCCAGAATTCTGTCCATGGCAGAATTCTATCCATTTTGGAACCTTGAGGAATGTTCCATTTAGTACCCTGTCAAAGTAGAATCCTGGGTGCTACAGTCCTGTCCACTGTAGACTCTTTGGCATAATGACGTGTAAGATCGTGTGCACATAGAATCCTGTCTACTCCAGAACCTTGTCCATTCAAGAACACGGATCACCATCTCTTTAAGAATTCTATCCGTTCTAGAATCCTTAATTTGAGAACCCTGACAATTCTCAAATTCTGTCCATTCTAGAATCCTAGAAACCATGGAATTTTGAATACTCTCCATTCCATAATCCTGAAATCAAAATTCACCCACAGGCTCTAATTCTATCCATCCCAAAAATTCTGAACAGTAGTCACTACAGACTACTGTCGATAGAGAAACCTGTCCATTCCAGATCTTCTCCTTTCTTGAACAGTGGGCCCCATCCCATTTGGAATCTGGTAGATTCTGCAATCCCGAATTCTAGAAAGGTGCCCATTCCAGACTACTATGCATTGTGGATCCAGAACACCCACCCATTGAGAATCCTGTCCTTTCATGAACCTGTCCTTTCTATCAATCTACCGCAACTAGAGTTCAGAAAACAGTCCCAATGATATTCTCGTCAAAAATAGAGCACAGAATTCTAGGGCTTTCTAGATTTCTAGATTTCTGAATTCTGGACATATGTCTATCACGGAGTCATCTCCACTGTGGATGCCTGACTAACACCCCATTTACACTCCAGTCCATTCTAGATATCTGAATTCTAGAAATCTGTCCGTGGTTCAATCCTGTCCATGCTAGAATTTTTAACAGTCACCCAATTACAATCCTCTCCATGCTAGAAGCCCGGAGCCCAGAGGGATACCCTTGTTCCAATTTATCCCTTCGGGGATCATGACCGTTCAAAATTCATGAACATCATTCTATTCAGAACCTGCCCATAACTGCACGTGGAATTCCAGAATGCCATGTGCCTTGGCATCCTCATAATTTCACAATTCTGCATACCATTCCTGTTGAATCCTCTCCATTCCAGCAGCGCGAATGAAAGGATGGAGTCCATCCTACAATCCGCTGTCTCACAATCCTGTCGGTCCATGTTTCCATCTTTAAGGCCAGGATGTTCTCCATTCGAGAGTCCTGTCATTTCCATAAGTAGGGGTCTCCGAATTAGGACCATGACATCATCCTGTGCATTTTAAATTTCTGAACACCCTACAGTGACGAACACTCTCCATCTGGGATCCTCTGCTCTCCATAATCCTCTTACTTCAAAGGCATGGGACACCATCCGATTTAAAAGGCTACCCTTTCTAGAAACTAAAATCCAGAATCCCCTTGGTTATCTCCATTCTCTCCATTCTGGAAACTGGACAATATCCCATTGAGAAATCTGTCCATTCGACAATCCTGAACTCAGGAATCATGTCCATTCTGCATCCTCCATTCAGGAGTGCTGCTCAACCTCCCAGTCTCTGCATTCTAGAATCCACAATATCATCCCGTTCAGAATGCTGAACATTTGGAAATCCAGAATTCCAAGATTGTGACCATTCTGGCCTTCTCTGCATGCTAAAGTCTTGAACTACTATACTGGCATAATCCTCAACATGCTCTAATACTGAATTCTGCAGTCCTGTCCGTTCCAGAGTACTGTCCTTTGTCGAATGAGGAGCACAACACCACTGAAAACTCTGTCCTTTCTAGGCCCATCCACTTTCCGGAAATCTGTCCTTCATATTCTACGAAGACAATCCCACTTAGAAGAGTGTCAACCTTTCATTCCATAATTCAAGAACGTTCTTCCGTTCCAGAGCCATGCTCATTCTCGCCCCACGAAAACCAACCCATATTTCACCACCTCCATTCCACGATCTTGAACTATAAAATTCCATCTATCAGAGAAATCAGTTCATTCAAGATCCTGAACACAATCCCATTTAGAACCCCATCCATTCTAGTGATGTGAATTCTAGAAGTCTGTGCAATGTAGATCGGAGCGCACTGTAGAATCCTGAACACCCTTCCCAGTAGAATCTTCTCTATTCTAGAATCCTGAATGCAGAAAGATGTCCTTCTGAGAATTCTAGGTATTCTAGTATGAAACCCGTACCAGGAACACGGAAGCCGGTCCAGTGGAAAACGTGTTCATCCTCTAAACCAGAACTTCTAAAGCCTGCCCATCCTCAACTTCTCTCCATTCCAGAATTCAGACTACCACACCCAATAGAACGCTGCCAGATTCCTAACTCTGGACACCATCTGATTTAGAATCCTGTCCCGAGGAGAAGTCAGATTCTAGGATATTCTGCCCGCTGAGATTCCTTCCATCCTGGAACGTGAACCACATCACCTTATTATGTTCCTGCCCATTCTACAGCCCCAATCCTAGAATCATGGGCATGCTCTAAACCCAAAATCCAGAACTCTATCCATCCTGGAATCCACTCACTTCTAGATTCTATAACATCATCCCATGAATGGTCATCCACTCTAGAATGCGGGAGTCGAGAATGTTGGCCATCTGTGCTCCCCCCAACTCTATAATCTTGACATAATGGCATCAGGGATGCTGACCAGGCGATAATCCTGCGTTCTAGAAACCTGTCTACTCTGGGATCCTGTCCATTGAGGAATTCTGACTTCCAATACATTTAGAGTCACGTCCCCAGGGGAGAACCCTGACGAACAGAAGCACGTGCACAGCAGAGTCCTGTCCATTCTTAAAGTGTATCCATTGTAGAATCCTGAATTGCATGGAATTTGGAATACTGTCCATTCCATAATCCCGGTATCAAAATCCCTCTCTTTGCTCTAATTCTATCAATCCTAAATTACTCAGCTGCATCCCATAGAGAATACTGTCGATAGAGTACACTGTCCATTCCATATATTTGCCTTTCTTGAACAGTGGGCAACATCCCATTTGTCATCTGGTTGATTCTGAAATCCTGAATTCTAAAAAGGTGCCCATTCCATACTACTGTGCATTGTAGATCCAGAGCACCCTCCCCTTCAGAATCCTTTCCTTTCATGAATCCTGCCCATTCTATGAATCTGCTTCATCTAGGATACTGAAAACAATCCAAGTTATAATCTCGTGAAGCATAGAACCCAGAATTTTAGATCTTGTCCGTTCTAGAACCCTGTCCACATTAGAAACATGAAGAGAATCCCATTATAATTCCGTCCATTCCATCAGCTTCAATTAAGCCTCTCAGTAAATGAGAGGCATCTGTCCATTCTAATCTCATGACCTCAATCGCATCTAGAATGCAGTTCAGGTTGGATTCCTGAATTCTAGTGTTCTGTCAAATCGAGGCTCCACTCCGATCTAGAACCTTGAATTCCAGAATTTTGCAGGTGCTGTAATTCTTTCCATTCTAGAATCCGAAAGCAATGGTCCCATGACAATCCTCTCCTTTCTATGATCCTGAATTTGAGAATTCTCTCCATGCTACAATTCTCTCAAATCTAGAATCCAGGACACCTTTGCTTGGAATTCCCGCCACGGCAGAATTCTGCATTCAAGAATCTCTCACTTCTAGAATCCTTTCAATTCTAGAATACTGAATGAAAACCCATTCAGAATCTATCCCAAGGCAGAATCCTGAGGCCTTGAATCCTGTCCACTCAATCACTCTGTGAATGAAAGTGCCCCGAAGCCTCTCCAACTTGGAATCCTACCATTTCAGTAACCTGAGTGTCAAAATTCTGTAATTGTAAAATCAGAAATACGGCGAATCAGACCGTTATGGCATTCTACCCATTCCATAAACCTGAATTGAAGAATCCTCTTCCTCCTGGAATTTTGTCCATTGTAGAATGCTCAGCACCATCCCGTTGAGATTCCTGCCCATTCTAGAATCCTGTACATCTAGAAGTCTGCCAAGCATAGAACATTGAACACCATTGCCATTAGAACCCGGTCAAGCCCAGAATCATGGCTTCTGGAATTCTCTTCATTCAAGAATGCTGATCTTTCTGAAACCCTCTCTTGTGCCACCGCTTCCGTTGGAGGATCCAGTGCATTCAAGAATACTGAAATCCACAATGTTTTCCATTATGTGATCCTTTGCATTCGGGAATCCTGAACAACGTCTGATATGATGCGTGTGTTTATGAGGGTGATAAACTGCAGATTCAAATCCCTTCTACTCTATTGACATTGAGATTGGTACATTCTAGAATCTCGGCCCATCTGCAGTCCCACAGAGCATTCCATGCAAAATCATGTCCATTAAAGAGTCCTGTCCAGTGTGGATCCCGCTCATTCTATATCAGGATTTCCAGAACCGTAGCCACCCTAGAATCTTCTCTATTCCTGAAGCCTGAAATTGTGCACTCAGTCACACCATACCATTGAGCATCTTGTGCCATGTCGACTCCTGCCCACTCCCGCAACCTGTCACTTCTACAAAACTGAACACGTTCCCACTTACAAACCTTCAATTCCACAGTCCTGAGACCAAGAAGGGTTCCCATTCTAGAATACTATCTGTTCTTTAGACATGAACACCATCCCAGTTTTAATCACCTCCATTCCATAATTCTGAACTACAGAACTCTCTCAAGGAGAGGAATCTGTCCCTTCGAGAATTCTATATACCACCCTCCAGAGAATCTAACCTGCTCTCGAGTCACGAATTGGAGGATGGAATCCTTTCCTGTGTCCTGCCAAGGACAGAAACGTGGACACTGTCGCATCTATGATGCGGTCCTCTCCAACATTCTCAAAGCCAGAACTTGGTCTGCTGTAGAATTAGGAATAATCTATCACCCGGGTGACCAGCTACTTTTCCATCCCTGTCCACTCTAGAATCAGGAATTCTAGCACTCTGTCCATTCCAGAATCCTGACTTCTGGGATCCTATCCCCTGTAGAATTCCACACAGCCTCCCAAATTCAGTCCTCTTCATGTTACAAGCTTGAAGTCCAGAATGCTCCCCTTGTTCAAACTCTATTCCTTGCAGGATTGAGTTGGTTTAAACTTCCTGAACATCATTCCATTTGGGATCTGTGGATAACTGCATGCAGATTTCCAGAATGAAGTGCATGCTGGCATTCTCTCCATTTCACCATTCTGAATGCCATCCCAGGTCGATCCCTGTCTATTCCAGAATCACAAATGGAAAGATCCCATCCATCCTGCAATTGCCCCTTTCACAATGCAGTCCATTCTTTATCCTGGAAGGCTAAGATTCTCTGCACTCAAGAACCCACTCCTTTTCAGACATCCGTGTCCAAGAATCAGGCCCATGCCACTATCCTGTCTGTCCTAATAACCTGAATGCAGTATGTTGGACAGCGCCCTACATCTCAAGTCCCCTCCACTCCAGAGTCCTCCTCCTTCTAAGACACGGGACATCATCAGATATAGAACGTTGTCCTTTCAAGAAACCCAACCCAGAATCCCCTGGAGGCTGTAATTTTCTCCATTCCAGAGCCTGAAAAACATACAGCTGAGGACACTGTCCTTTTGACAATCCTGATTTCCAGAAACCTGTCCACTCCTTGACAGCCCCACCAGTTCTACACCACAGGTTTCTCCAACTCCATGCCTTCTAGAAATCTCTACACTCCAGAATTATGTTCTACCTGTAAACCAGAATCCTTTGGATTCTGGAATCCTAGCATCCAGAATCCTGTCCATTCTCAGATGCTGAATTCAAGAATACACGTCAGATTCCTTTAATTTCTATTATACTCAACATCACACCAATTAGAATCTTGCCCATTTCAGAACCCAGACTTCTAAAATTATGTCCATTCTAGAACCTTGAATTATAGAGTTTTGTCACTGACAGCCCAATTCGTTCTAGAACCCAGGTTTTACCACCTCGATTGCTGCTAGTATTCTTTCCATTCCAGATAAATGAACTGAATGATATTTGGAATCTTTTCCACTCTGTAATCCTAGACTCCAGAATCCTGTCCATTCTAGGAGGCTGAATTCTAAAATTCTAGCCACACCGGATTCTAGCCTTTCTAGAATTCTCAACTTCACCCCAATTAGAATCCTTCCCATTTCAGAACCCAGAATCCAACAATCCAGTCGAATCTAAAGCTCTGAATACTAGATTTCTGTTACTGACACCAGTGTATTTTCAAGAACCCAACTTTCTCCAACTCTTTTATTTTGAGGAATCTCTCCATTCTAGAAGTATGAACTGCATATAAATTCGAAGTTTTTCTTATCTCGAATCCTCAATTGCAGTATGCTGTCTAATCTCGACAGCTAAATTTCAGAATTCTACTCATGCCAGATTCCTTCCTTTCCAAGAATTCTCAGCATCACACAAGTTAGAATTCTGACAATTTCAGAACCCAGAATTCTACTATCATGTCCATTCTAGAACTTCGATTTCTAGAGTCCTGTCTCTGACAACCCCATCCAATCTGAAACCCAGAGTTCACCAACTCTATCACTTCTAGTATTCTTTCCATTGCAAATATATATGAACTGAATGATATTTGGAATCCTTCCCAGCCTGAAATCATCGATTTCACAATCTTGTCCATTCTGTGATGCTAAATTCTAGCATTTTACACATGTCAGATTCCAGCCCTTCCTAGATTTCTCAACATCACACTATTTAGAATCCTGTTCTTTTCTTAACCCACAATCCTAAAATTCAGTCCAATCTAGAATCCTGAATACAAGAGTTCTCTTACTGACAACACTCTACTTTATAGATCCCAGGGTTCTCCAACTCTATACCTTCTAGAAATCTCTCCACTCAGGAATTATGTACTGCATGTAAATGTGAATCCTCTCCATTCTTGAAACCTCAATCCCCGGCCTGATTCCTGCCATTTCTAGAATTCTCAACTTTACCACGATTAGAAACCTGCCCATTTAGGAATTCAGAATACAATCCTCAGTTCTAGAATGGTGTCCACTCTGGGATACTGAATTCTACAAATCTACACATGCCCTTATCCTTTGCTTTCTAGAATTCACAGCATCAGCCCTATTTGATACCTTCCCATATCAGAACCCACATTTCTAAATTTATGTCCATTCTAGAACACTGAAATCTAGAATTCTGTCACTCACAGCCAAATCAGTTCTAGAACACAGGGTTCACCACGTCTATCATTTCTAGTATTCTTTCCAGTCCAGAATTATAAACTGAATGTTATTTGGAATCCTTTCCATTCTGGAATGCTCAATTGCTATATCCTGTCCATTCCGGTGTGGTGAATCTAGAATTCTATCCATGTTAGATTCCCGACCTTTCAAAAGTTATCAAATTCTCCCCAATTAGACTCCTGCCCATTTCAGAACACGAATTCTAGAATTATGTCTTCTAGAACGTGGAATTCTAGAGTTCTATCACTGACAGCCCTATCTGTTCTAGAACATACGGATTACCACCTCTATCATTTCTTATACTCTTTCCTTTCCAGATATTTGAACTGAATTCTATTTGGAATCCTTTCCACTCAGGGATGCTCCATTCCAATATCCTGTCCATTCTGGGGTGCTGAATTCTAGAATAGAAATCCAGGCCAGATTCCTGCCAGTTCTAGAAATCTTAACTTTGCCCCAATTAGAAACCTGCTCATTTCAGAACCCAGAAAACAACAATTCAATCCAATCTAAAACCCTGTACACTAGAGTTCTGTTACTGAGAACAGTGTACGTTCTATACTCCAGGTTTCTGAAACTCTTTTATTTCTAGAAATCATCCCATTCTAGAAGTACGGACTGCATGTAAATTCTAAACTTTACTGACCTAGAATCCTGCATTGCAGAATCCAGTCTAATCTCAGATACTAAATCGAGAATTCTACTCATGCATGATTCCTTTCATTTCTAGAATTCTCAACATCACACCAGTTAGAATATTGCCCATGTCAGAACCCATAATTCTACTATTATGCCCATTCTAAAACTTTGATTTCTAGAGTTCTGTCTCTGCTACGCTATCCGTTCTAGAACCCGGGGTTCACCAACTCTGTTACTTCAAGTATTCTTTCCATTGCAGATATATGAACTGAACGATCTTTGGAATCCTTCCCAACCTGAAATCATAGATTTCAGAATCTTGTCCATTCTGTAATGTTAATTCTAGAATTCTATATATACCTAAATCCTTACATTTCTAGAATTCAGCGTCCGTTAAGTTACAGGATTCTGAAAGGAGGATTCCGAAACAGAGGACATTGCACATAGCATTCTGTTCATACTCCGGTATCGGAAGGAATGCCACATGTGGGAGGTGGGGAATCCTGAGTTCAAGGACGGAAAGTCTTCTCAGTGACCGAATCCTAGAATTCTGGTATCTACAATGTACAGAATTGCAGAATGCTGGGTACCGAAAGGTGCAGTATTCGAATCGGGTGAAGTGGAGCATTCTTGGAAGGTCAGGACGCTGGCGTGGAAGGATGCTCGAATTCAGCAACAGTGAAGGTGCAGGATTCTGAAGGGAGGATTCCGACACAGAGAAGATTGCACATAGCATTCTGTTCATACTCCGGTATCGGAAGGAATGCCACATGTGGGAGGTGGTGAATCCTTCGTCTGTGACGAAAAGTCTTCTCAGTGATAGCATTCTAGAATTCTGCTATCTTCAATGTAGAGAATTGCAGAATGCTGGGTTCTGAAAGGTGCAGTATTCGAATCGGGTGTAGCGGGGCATTCTTGGAAGGTCAGAACGCTGGCGAGGAAGGATTCTCAAATTCAGCAACGTAGAAGGTGCATGATTCTGAAAGGAGGATTCGGAAACAGAGGAGATTGCAAATAGCATTCTGTTCATACTACGGTACTGGAAAGAATGCCAGATGTGTGAGGTGGGGAATCCTGAGTTCAATGACGGAAAACCTCCTCAGTGATAGGATTCTAGAATTCTGCTATCTACAATGTACAGAATTGCAGAATGCTGGGTTCTGAAAGGTGCAGTATTCGAATCGGGTGAAGCGGAGCATTCTTGGAAGGTCAGTACCGTGGCGTGGAAGGATTCTCGAATTCAGCAACAGTGAAGGTGCAGGATTCTGAAGGGAGGATTCGGAAACAGAAGAGATTCCACTTAGCACTCTGTTCATACTCCTGTATCGGAAGGAATGCCAGATGTGGGAGGTGGTGAGTCCTGCGTCTGTGACGGAAAGTCTTCTCAGTGACAGGATTCTAGAATTCTGCTATCTACAATGTACAGAATTGCAGAATGCTGGGTACTGAAAGGTGCAGTATTCGAATCGGGTGAAGAGGAGCATTCTTGGACGGTCAGGACCGTGGCGTGGAAGGATTCTCGAATTCAGCAATAGTGAAGGTGCAGGATTCTGAAGGGAGGATTCCGAAACAGAGAAGATTGCACATAGCATTCTGTTCATACTCCGGTATCGGAAGGAATGCCAGATGTGGGAGGTGGTGAATCCTGCGTTCAGGGAGGGTAAGTCTTCTCTGTGAAAGGATTCTAGAATTTTGCTATCTACAATGTAGAGAATTGCAGAATGCTGGTTTATGAAAGGTGCAGTATTCGAACTGGGTGACGCTGAGGATTCTTGGTAGGTCAGGACCCTGGTGTGGAAGGATTCTAAAATTAAGCGTCTAGAAAGAACAGGATTCTGAAAGGATCATTCCGAAACAGAGAAGATTGCTCATAGCATTTTGTTCATTGGCCTGAATCGGAATGAATGCCAAATGTTGGAGGTGTTAAGTCCTGCGTTCAGGAACAGAAAGTCTTCTCAGTGACAGGATTCTAGAATTATGCTATCTACAATGTACAGAATTGCAGAATGCTGGGTTCTGAAAGGTGCAGTATTCGAATAGGGTGAAGCGGAGCATTCTTGGAAGGTCAGGCCCCTGTCGTGAAAAGATGCTAGAATTCAGCGTCAAAGAAAGTACAGGAGTCTAAAAGGAGGATTCCGAAATAGAGAAGATTGCACATAACATTCTGTTTATAGTCCTGTATTGGAGGGAATGACATATGTTTGAGGTGGTGAATCCTGCGTTTTGGGACGGGAAGTGTTCTCAGTGACAGGATTCTAGAATTCCGCGTTCTACAATATTGAGAATTGCAGAATACTGGGTTACGAAAGGTGTAGTATTCGAACTGGGTGAAGCTGAGGATTCTTGGAAGGTCAGGACCCTGTCGTGGAAGGATTCTAGAATTCAGCGTCGTAGAAGGTACAGGATTCTGAAAGGAGGATTCCCAAACAGTATGGATTCCAAATACTATTTGTTCATAATATTGTAATGGAAAGAATCGTACAAGTGATTGAAGTGGTCAATCCTGGGTTCTAGAAAGGATGGTGCTGTCTGTGATGGACCTCTAGAATTCCACCTTCTACACTGGACAGAATTTTTAAATTTTTTTTCTGAAATGGACAGGATGCTAATTGGTGTGAAGCTGAGAATTCTTGAATAGGATTGAATATTGCGTGAAAGAGTTTTACAATTCAGCATCATAGAATACCCTGACCTTTAAAGGAGAATTCCGAAAAAGAAATCATTCCAAATATCATTCTTTTCATAATTCTATAATGGAACGAATGCTAAATATGATTCAGGTGTTGAATCCTGAGTTCTAGAACAGAAAGTATTCTCAGTTATAGAATTCTAGAATTCAGCATCATAAAGTGGACTGCATTCTGAAAGTAAGATTCCGAAACAGAAAGGATTCTAAATCCAATCCCCAGCATAACCTGGAATGGAAAGAATTCTGAAAGTGTTTGAGGGGTATTCTCCTGAGTTCTAGACGGACGGGGCTCTCAGTGACAGAATTCTAGAATTCCACGTTATGGAATGTACAGAATTGTAGAATGCTGGGTTCTGAAATGGGCACGATTCTAAGTGACTTAAATCTCAGGATTGTAGAAAAGGCAGGAATCTGGAGTGGAAGAATTCTATAATACAGCATCATAGAATGGACAGATCTGAAAGGAGGATTTCAAAAGGGGAAGGATTCCAGATATCATTTAGTTCATAAGCCTGGAAAGGAAAGAATGCTAAAGGTGATTCAGGTGGTGAAACCTGGGTTCTAGAACGGACAGAACTCTCTGTGACAGATTTATAGAATCCCGCGTTCTAGAATGTACAGAATTATAGACTTCAGGGTTTTGAATTAGGCAGGATTCTAATTAGGGTGTAACTGTGAATTCCAAAGGGCAGGATTCAGGCATGGTAGAACTGTAGAATTCAGAAACATAGAATTTACAGGATTCTGGAAGCAGGATTCTAAAAAAGAGAGGATTACAAATATCATTCACTTCATAATCATGGAATGGAAAGAATACTTGAAGTGATTGAGGTGGTGAACCCCAGGTTTTAGAACGGACTCAGCTGTCAGTGACAGAACTGTACAATATCACACTGTTTAATGTTCAGAATTGTAGAATTCTTGGCTCTAAAATGCTCAGGAACAAATTGGGGTAAAGTTTACAATTCTAGAGTTGTCAGGAACATCTCGTGCAGAAAATTATAAAATTCAGCATCACAAAATGGAAAGGATTCTGTAATGAGTATTCTAGAATGGAAAGTATGCCAAATAGCATTAAGTTGATAATTATGGAATCAAAAGTATACTAGAAGTGATTGAGAAGGTGAACCCTGGGTTCTAGAACGGACTCAGCTGTCAGAAACAGAACTCTAGAATTCTGCATTATAGAACGGACAGAATTGTAGGTTTCTGGGTTCTGAAATATTCAGGAATGAAATTGGGGCGATGTTTTGAATTCTTGAAAAAGCAGAATTCTGGCGTGTGAAGAAATCTAGATTTCAGCAGCATAGAATGGAAAGGGTGTTGTAACGAGGATTCTAGAATGCCAAGGATTCAAAGTAGCATTCACTTGATAATCGTGGATTGCATAGAATACTAGAAGTGATTGTGTAGGTGATCCCTGGGTTCTAGAACGGACTCAGCTGTCAGTGACAGAACTCTAGAATTCCTCTTTGTATAATGTACAGAATCGTAGAATTCTCCGTTCTTAAATATTCAGGATTCAAATTGGGGTGAAGTTTATAATTGTAGAAAAGGTAGGAATGCGGCGTGTGCAGAAATCTAGAAGTCAGCATCAAAGAATGGAAAGGATATTGTAACGAGGATTCTAGAATGGAAAGGATTCAAAATAGCATTCAGTTCATAATCCTGGAATGTAAAGAATACTAGAAGTGACTGACGACGTGAACCCTGGGTTGTAGAATGGTCTCGGCTGTCAGTGACAGAACAATAGAGATTCACATTCTAGAATGGTCTGAATTGCAGAAATCTGAGTTCTGAAATGCTCAGGGTTCAAATTGGAGTAGTGTTTAGAATTCGAGAGTGGTCAGAAACCTCTCATGTGCAGAATTCTACAATTCAGCAACATAAAATGAACAGATTTCTGAAAGAAAGTTTCCAAAACTGGAAGGATTCTAAATACCATTCAGTTCATTTCCTGGAATGGAAAGAATACTAAATTGATTTAGGTTCTGGGGCCTGGGTTCAAGAATGGACAAAGCTGACTGGACAGAAACCTAGAATTCCGAATTGTAGAATGGACAGAAATGTATAATTTTGAGTTCTGAAATGGATAGGATTCTAACTGGAGTGAAGTTGAGAATTCTATAATGGACAGGAATCTTGCGTGGGTGAAAATCTAGAATTCGGCATCATAGCATGGAATGTAATCTGAAACGAGGTTTCCAGAATGGAAAGGATTCCAAATAGCATTCAGATTATAATCCTGGATTGGAAAGAATACTGGAATTCATTGAGGTGGTGAACCCTGGGTTCTCAAATGAACAGGGCTATCAGTTACAGAACTCTAGAATCTGCATTAAGAATGGAGGGATTATAGGATTCTAGGTTCAGAAATGGGTAGGAATCTATCTTGGGTGACATTGAGAATTCCAGAACGGGTAGGTATCTGGCATGGCTAGAATTCTAGAATTCAGCATCATAGCATGGAAAGGATTCTGAAATGAGGATTCCAGAATGGAAAGGATTCCAAATAGCGTTCAGATCATAATCCCGGAATGGAAAGATTACTGGAATTGATCGTGGTGGTGAACCCTGGGTTATAGATGGAAGAGGCTGTCAGTGACAGAACAATAGCATTGCGACATCTTGAATGGATAGATTGGAGAATTCTAGGATCTGAAATGGGCATTATTCTAATTGGGTTGAAGTTTAGAATTCTAGACAGGGTAGGAATCTGGCGTGGAAGAATTCTAGAATTCAGCTTCATAAAATGGAGAGGATTCTGAAACAAAGATTCCAGAATGGAAAGCATTTCAAATAACATTCAGATCATAATCCTGGGATGGAGTAAACAAAAGTGATTGAGGTGCTGGACCCTGGGTTCTAAGAATGGACGGGGCTGTCTGTGACAGAACTCTAATATTCCGAATTGTAGATTGGACAGAATTGTAGAATTTGGGGTTCTGAAATGGGCAGTATTCTAATTGGAGTGATGGTGAGAATTGTACAATGGGCAGGAATCTCGTATGGCTAGAAATCTAGAATTTAGCATCATAGCATGGAAAGCATTCTGAAACAAGAATTCCGGAGTTGAAAGGGTTCTAAATAGCATTTAGATAATAATCCTGGAATGGAAAGAATACTAAAAGTGATTGAGGTGTTGAACCCTGGCTTCTAGAATGGACGGGGCTGTCAGTTACAGAACTCTAGAATTCCGTATTAAGAATATACAGATTGTAGAATTCTAGGTTCTGAAATGGGCTTGGTTCTAATTGGGTGAAGTTGAGAATTCTAGAAAGGGCAGGGATCTGGCGTGGCTAGAATTGTAGAATTCAGCATCATAGAATGGAGAGGATTCTGTAAGGAGGGTTCTAGAATGGAAAGGATTCCAAATAGCATTCAGTTTATCATCTGGGAATAGAAAGATTATTAGAAGTGATTGAGCAGGTGAACTATGGGTTTTGAACGGACTCGGCTGTCACTGACAGAACTCTAGAATTCCATGTTCTCGAATTTACAGAATTGTAGAATTCTGGGTTCTGAAATGGGCAGGATTCTAATTGGGGTGATTTTGAGAATTCTAGAAAAAGCAGGAGACCTGTATATGTAGAATTCTAGAATTCAGCATCATAGAATGGAAAGCATTCTGTAATGAATGTTCTAGAATGGAAAGGATTCCAAATAGCATTCAGTTCATAAACCTGGAATGGAAAGAATACTAGAAGTGATTGAACTGGTGAACCCTGTGTTGTAGAACGGACTCGGCTGTCAGAGAAAGAACTGTGGAAATCCGCATTCTAGAATGAACTGAATTGTAGAATTATGCGTTCTGAAATGGGAGGATTCAAATTGGGGTTATGTTGATAATTCTAGAAAGGGCAGGAACCTAGAGTGGGCAGAATTCTAGAATTCCGCATCATAGTATGGAAAGGATTCTGAAAAGAGGATTCCAGAATAGAAAGGATTCCAAATAGCATTGAGATCATATTCCTGGTAGGGAAAGACTGATGGAATTGATTGAGGTAGTGAACCCTGGATTCTAGATGGAAGGAGCTGTCACGACAGAGCTCTAGAATTCCGCATTTGAGAATTGACAGATTGTAGAATTTAAGGATCTGAAATGGGCAGGATTTTAATAGGGGTAAATTTGAGAATTCTAGAAAGGGCAGGAATCTGGTATGGCTAGCTTTTAGAAATCAGCAGCATAGAATGGAAAGCATTCTGAAGGGAGGACTCCAGAACTGAGAGGATTCAAAATAGAATTGAGATCATAATCCTGGAATGGAAAGAATACTGGAATTGATTGAGGTGGTGAACCCTGGGTTGTAGTTGGACCGGTCAGTCAAATACAGAAGTCTAGAATTCCAAATCCTTGAATTGCTAGATTGTACAATTCAGGGTTCTAACGTGGGAATGTATCAAATTGGGGTGAAATTGAGAATTCTACGAGGGGCAGGAATCTGGTTTGGCTACTTCTTATAATTCAACAGCATAGAATGCAAAGCGTTCTGAAGGAAGGATTCTGGATTTGAGAGGATTCCAAATACCATTCAGATAATATCCTGGAATGGAGTGAATACAAATGTATTCGAGGTGGTGGACTCTGGGATTCAAGAACGGATGGGGCTGTCAGTTACAGAACTCTAGAATTCGGCCTCCTAGAATGGTCAGATCGTAGAATTCTTGGATCTGAATAGGGTAGGATTCTAATTAGGCTGAAGTTTAGAATTTTAGAAAGGGTAGGAATCTGGCGTGGCAAGAATTTTAGAATTCAGCTTCATAAAATGGATAGGATTTTGAAACGAGTGTTCCAGAATGGAAAGGATTCCAAATACCATTCAGTTCATAAACCTGGAATGGAAAGAATGCTGGAATTGATTGAGGTGGTTAACCCTAGTTTCTAGAGCGGATGGGGCTGTTACAGACAGAACTCTAGAATTCAAGGTTCTAGAGTGGACATAATAGTAGAATTCTTGGTTCTGAAATAGTCAGGATTCTACTTGGTGTGATGTTGAGAATTCTAGAAAAGGAAGGAATCAGTTATGATTCCTTCAATAAAGGAATAAAAATGATGATGCTAAAACAGGAAAATTGCAATGTCATGGAAAATATTTGCTCTTGGATTAGATGGATCCCATCAATTCTATTTGAAGAAGATTGCATAGTGGCAAGTTCTCTTCAATAACCTGATCTACAATGTGTCAGTCCTTAATGTTATGGTGAACAAGCCTTGCGATGATGTTCACCAATGTGTTTCTTG
>PVJD01011495.1:0-45865 GCA_004026545.1 Mormoops blainvillei
ATAAAAATACGATTATAAAGCTAACCACTGAAACAAAAATAGAAATGTTCCTAAATACCAGATTGCCCTGTTAAAAGGTGAAATTTACATACAATAGAGTGAAATTTATTTTTAAGATTTTATCTTATGAAATTTTCTATCACAAGTTTGGAAGTGTGAGAAAGCATAAAAATTGTCTCATAAACACACTTCTCAGAAAGAAATCATGTTAAAATGCTGTATATTTGTATTACTTATTTTTTATACTTATACACATACACACACTAGCACACCTGTAGCATACTTATGAGCTTACCATGTATACCATTTCAGAAATTACTTTTTTCGCTTAATGTTTTATCCTGAACATTTTGCCATGTCATTAGATATTCTTAAAATGGCAGTTGATGCTGCTTAATTGGTCTATGAAATTATATCATATACATTTATTATAGTGTCTCTTTAAAGTGTTACCTTATTGGATACTAGGTTCTTTCTATATTAGAAATCTGGCAATATGCCTTAGAAATCTCGTGTGTGAATATTCTTGGTACCAGTAATGATTTTTAGTTCATTTTGAGTCATTTTTCATATTTCATGTTGGTAAATTTTTAAAGTATAGGAAAATGCAAAAAGCTCATATGCCTACTATATAAAATTAACCACTAATTATAATTTTTCATGCTCACTTTATCTATTCTTGAATGTAATACAGTAATCAATGTATAGAAGAAAATTCCATCTAATCATTATGCCCTGCCCATTACTCTCCAGATATCCCCAATGATACCTGTGTATTCGTTCATGTAAAAATGTATTGAGGCCTTGCCAGGCTCTGTCTTTGGTGCTGAAGACATGGAAAGAAACAACATAACAAAACCTCAACTCTTATGGAGCTTATCTTCTAGCAGTAGCTGGGGAAGTTCAGACAGAGAAAATAAAAATATAAAAAATAAAATAGATAAAGTGTCAGGTTGCAATAATTGCTGTGGAAATAAATATAGCAAGGGATAGGGAGAGATGGAGAGATTTAATTTTTAAAGTTTTATATTTTTAACTTTATTGAGGAATAAATGACATAATAGTATATATTTAAGGTGTTTCACGTGTTGATTTGATACACATGTGCACTGTAGAATGATTGTAAAGATCAAAATAATTAAAACATTCACCACCTCAGATAGTTAATATAGTTACTTTTTGAGGTGAAAATGCTTAAGATCTTTTCTCAGCAACTTTTAAGTATACAGTACAATATTATTACCTGTAGTCACCACAGTGCGCATTAGGCCCTCAGAACTTACACTACTTACAACTGATAATTTATAGCCTTTCACCTACATAACTCCATTTCCTCCTCTCCCACCAACCCCGTTAGGATGTCTTGTTATCAAGAAGACAAGAGATAAATAGTATTGTCCAGGATGTGGAGAAAAGGGAACCTTCCTGCACCATTGATAGGAACGCAGACTGGTGCAGCCACTGTGGAAAACAGTGTGGAGGGTCCTCAAAAAATTAAAAATAGACCTGCCTTATGCCCCAGCAGTCCCACTTCTGGGAATATATCTGAAGAAACTGAAATCAGTATCTTGAAGACTTACCTGCATACCCATGTTCATTGCAGCATTAATCAAAATAGCCAAGAGAGATTTTAAATAGAGTTGCCAAGGCAATTGATGAGACAAATGTCACAAAAAGTCAAATATCTGGAAGAGATAAGGGAAAATGAATCATGGATATCTGGGCAGAGGGCAGCAAGAGGAGGAAGAGAGAGAGGACATGAAGTACAATGACAGAGCTGAAGATGGGTCTGATGTGGATGTCACTGTGTTTGGACTGGATAGTGACAGGGGGACAATAGCAGAAAATGAAGTAAGAGAGGTACCAGGGAGCCATACAATGAAGGGCCAAAGGGTCACTGTACTCTAGCTTTTACTGTGCGAGCGGTGGGAGGCACTGCAGAGATGTGACAAGGGAACTTACACATGAATATGCAGTTTGGAAGTCTGGTTTTTTATTTTTACAATAATGACCCATATTTTATCAAATTTATCAAATATACTTGGTTGTCTGTGTGTGTTGTCATATAAAAATGTTTCCCTACTATGAGGTTATAAATGTATTCTATTTTTTCATCAGATTATTTTAAATACTTATTTAAAACTTTTATCCACCTTGAATGTATGTCCTTTTAATCCACCTAGAAATGTATGTCCTTTTACTCCTAAGTGGAAAACCAGGTTTTCCAACATCTTTATTGAGTAATGTTTGCTTTCTACAATGTTTATGATGCCACCCCTGCCATACGCCGTGTCCATATATGCATAGGTTTGTTTCTTCACTCATAATTCTCTTTAAGTGGTCCATTAAATAAAACATTATTTTAATTTGTATAGCTTATAAATACTTTCCTATCTGCAGGGTGAATTTTCCTATTCTTTTTTTTTACTAAGAACTAACTAAACATCTAACTTTACTCTCTCATACAAACCTTGTTCATCCAAGTACTCTGTTGGGATTATCATTAGGTGTACATAGAATTTTGGAAAAAAATAAGAGATAATTGACATTTAAAAAAATAGTATGCTGTTTTATCCAGGAAAACTGTCTACCTTTCCATCTATTGGGCCTTCTTTTATGTTTTTCAAATATGTTATGTAATTTTCTCTATAAAAGTGTTACAGACTTTAGGTTAACATAATTCCTCGGGCTCTTAAAATTTCATTGCTTTTGTAAAGGATTTTATTATCCTACTACACATACTGGTTAGTTATTGTTAATATAAAGCAATGATATTGATTTTTTTAGTTGATCTTGAATACAGCACATCTGCTGAACCAGTTGATTCATTCTAGAAATGTCTCCATTTCTTTAATTTTGTAGATGAATATCTGAAACATGGAGATACTGATTTTTATTTGTTTATTCTGTTATTATTTAACATAAGACATCCAGAATAATGATGGATTGCAGCAGTAATGGAACCAATCTGAATTTATCCTGTATTTAGTAAGAATGCCTCTAATCTTTTAACTGCCTTTCTGATCTTTTGTAATTTTTTTATCAGCCTAAAGATATTTTCAGATTTCTAGTTTATTACCATACACATCGTAAAAGTTCATTATATATATATATATATATATATATATATATATATATATATATATACACACACACACACACACACACACACATATATCTCATCATTGACCAAAATGTGGTTATGCAGCTCATGACCATTTAAAAACTAGAAACAGTGAAACTTGACTTTGGATGGTGAGCACACAATACAATACACAGATGATGTATTGTAGAATTATACACTTGAAACCTATATTAGCGAGTGAAATAATCGAAATAAGCCAGTTGGTGAAAAACAATACCATATGATCTCACCTATAAGAGGAACATAATGAACAAAAATAAGCTAATGAGCAAAATAGAACCCGAGGCATGGAAGTATGGAACAGACTGACAGTGACCAGATGGGATGGGGGAGGGGGATAATGGTGGAAAGAAGGGGAAGGGTCTAGTCAAAGAACATGTATGAATGACCCATGGACATAGACAATGGTATGGAGATTGATCATGGGAGCATGGAGTGGGGGCCTGGGGGGAGGGTAAAGGTGAAAATTGGGACAACTGTAATAGAATAACAATAAAAATTTTTTTAAAATAAAATAACTAAAACTTTAGAATTACTTTTTAAAACAGTTACATTTTACAAGATATTTTTTAGGCCTTGACTGGGTAGCTCAGGTGGTTAGTCATTCTGATACGCCATGGTTGTGGGTTCCTTCCCGAGTCAAGGCATATACAAGAATCAACCAATCAACCAGTGAACGCATAAATAAGTGGAACAAATCTATGTGTCTCTCTGTCTGTCTCTCTCTCTCCTCCCTTTCCTCTCTATAAAATCAATAAATAAAATTTAAAAATATCTTAAATAACAAAATTACAAGTGATAGAAACACAGTAGGTATTCTCTAAAAAAATTTTTGTTTTGTGATATTTGTGACTATACAGAACCCAAAACAGCAGTCCTTTTTATTTGGTTTAAGGGAAGTATTTTAATTTTTATTTTTATATTATCATTAGTGAATTTTAACATTTTTATTACTTTACATTTATTATTTTGTATATTTTCTTTTGGAATGATTGTGTCCTGTTTAACTGCTTTGCTTTAAAGCTTTTGTGATTCTATTTGAGATCTGGATGACAGCCTTTCAGATCTTGATGTACCATTGTAAACTTTATTTTTGACCTACAAGACAGCTTAGGAATTTAAAGTGTGCAAAAACCAGATTTAAACTGTGTCATTCTACTTATTCACTTATTCAGCTTTAGGTGTTTTTTTATTTAACCAAAGCGAATTATTCATAGCCTGCATTATGAACTTCAAAATGATATAAAATCACACAAAATATATTTGGAGGCTTTAATTCAAGCAAAAAGACACCAATAGTATGTCATTTAGTGGCGATTTAGCCAAGAAGTTTTCATAGAGCTAGAAGCAGAAGTCATAAAACAAGAACTGATATCACAGACTTACAACATGAATAAAGTGTATTTTTGAAGTACAGTGTGCGCGAACACAACTATTTCAACAATGTATCAGTCAACACTGATAGCCGCAAGAGCACACTTTTATTTTGTCACTAGTGGATATGAAATGTGTGCTATTACCAGCTGGGGGCTTAGAGGGTTAGATAGCTTTAAAGGCTGTAAGAATTTAAAGGCACTCTGTGACCATTTGCAATTTATTCGTTATATTTGTTGCCATGTTGGGAGATTTACTTTGAAACTTTTTTTTCATACAATAACACAAAAACAACTAAGCTGATTATTGGCATTCACACCTTTCCACACAGCTACAGAATGTTGATACTTCCCAATTTTGTATTAGTCAATTTTTTAATAACTGTACAGGGTAATTTTTTATGATCATCTGATATCTTATAATTGACAGCAGTAGTATAATTTTACTGATCCTTTCTAGCAGAGAGTCAAACAACATACCACTCTTCACAGTCATATACAGGTAACAAGTTTTTTATAGCCTCAGCTTTTTATAGTTCTCACAATAATATCAACTATGAACATACTGGTTTTGGAGGTCTAATCTTCCTAAAGCATGACCTTGTTTCTTTAATTGCCATGCATAGTGGACTGTTTCTCCATTCTCCATTTGGAAATGAAATTCAATGCATGATGATAATTTGCATAGGTTGTTAGGGCATTAAGGTGCAGGCCAAGTAGAAACCTTTCCAAGTGCACATGATTCTGTGTCACGTTCATACTCTGAACTGCCAGTTTCAGTTACCCTTATAGTTTGCATTGTTTCTTCACTTCAGTAATATGTTCCTGAAGGATGCAGACCACATATCACATCTTTAATATATATTCTTCAGTGCTAGAAATATCTTGTGAATGAATGAAGAATGCTTTATGTGTGATATAATTTGAGAAACACAAGAAAAATTGCTTAACAAAAATCTTTGTATCTAGCTGGTGTAACAAAGTGGATAATCCTAGTCACCAATTTTTCACAAATGAATAGTAATTAGAAGAGAAATTGGAGGAGTGACTGCAAGGGACTACCTTTGTTGCCCTCCATAAATATGCATTCTACCATAATATTACATGCCTGCTGAGCGGAGGTAGAAAGTCTAGACATGCTTTCCTGAGATAATGGATAAGGGAGGAAAAAATAAGAAGCAGTTTGATAATGAACAAATTCCATGGAGACTATTGAATAGTAGATTCCAAGGTAAAGAGGTTGTTGTTTGTCTTAGCAACTTGGATGAACAGAGAGAGAGATGTTTCACCAATATTTGTAGAGGTGTTATTTGTGTAGCACTGTGGAAAACTGTACAGCTTACCTTAAGAAAATTTAGAGTAGCGATGCATATTGGGTCAGTTGGCTGTAAGGCTGGGCCTGTTTATAGTTGAGTAATGTTTGGGAATCTCTCATCTGGGATTTTTTACGTAATGTTCAAAACCCCATTGCACGTAATGACATAATGATCATTGAAATGAATCAAGACCACTTTATTCACTCTTAGCCTCCTACGATACTTAACCTCTTACAATAACAAGGAAGTTATTGTAAGACTTAGGTTCATCATACTTCGGATATTGTTTTATAGGATACAACCAATATGTAAAACATTCTGTAACTGATAGAGGAGAATGTTCATGAACATGAAAATTAGTTATTTTTCCTCTTAAAGTCATATGTTATATATATAGTTTTATATATATATAATTTTATATACTGTACTGGTATTTTATTGTGTTATACTTTGAGATGTGAGGATTTGGAGTCCAACAGACTTTGGAAACATTGTAGCATATTCCTCTTCATGGAAGTTCTTCACTGAAGCTGGAGTATCTGGGTTAAATTTATCCTTGTACTTCTACCAAAATAACAAAAGTGCTGCCCTCATCAATTCAAATCAGAATCACTCCTCCAGTAAGACATTTGTCCTGGGGCATTAGAAAGGGGATTCTAAAGGACCAGGTCCTTGCAGGCACATTTTGAAGACTTACTGAATAATCTTGTACCCAGTGCAAACAGGGGAGCTGTAAGTTGAATTCTCACCATGGATGGAGCTAATCATGATTGAAGAATGAAAGAGACTAAAGTAGTAGTGCTTGGGCAAGCAGTGAGATAGAGGATAGAGGAGACTTAAGTAGAGAGAATGTTACACATCTGTCTCAAACTGGTGGAACTGGATGAGGTCCCAGGGGATTGAGGTTAGGTGCATTTTCCAACACTTTTATTGATCTCTTAGATTTGGTAGAATTAACATTGATAGACACAAACTGACTTAATGTGGCATGGCCTTCTGGCTTCCGTGAGGGAAATTCTCTATCCTATAGATGCGGAAAAGCAAGCATGGACTTTATAGAAACAAAGTGTCAAAGGGATCATATGCCCTTCTTTTTGAAGAGATATAGAAGCATTAATCATCCTACAATTTTAATGAGGTTATATAATAATTACATGCATTATTGTGGTGTGGAAGATAGACTTAGGAAGTTCACAGTTAGGATCTATGTACTCTTTCCCATTCCCACTGATACATTTTTCTGAGTTCCACTGTTTTGTGTGACTTTCTTCTCTGGATTTTGGTAAATTGTTTTACACACTAGTGCATCATTTCTTTAGTGATTTTCCTAATTGAGTAATGATAGGGGCGTTAAATTTTAAAACTTTCTTTAAAAAGTCAGAGTGCATTGAATGTGGGAGATAGGGGATGGGTAGGACAGGGGAAAGTAATGGGGAGAAAATGAGACAACCGTAACTGAACAACAATAAAAAAAAAGAAAAAGAAAAATAAATTCCTGTTGCAACCCTGTGGGAAAAAAGTCAGAGTGGAAAACTTTTACTTGTTTTTGTGCCTTTTAGAAGACCACTCAGATGTTGAAAGAGGGTCCATTTACTCATATCCTATCCAACATTCTAATTACAGTAGTTTGGCTTTCTGATTCACAAAACTATAGTATATTAGAAACATCAAGGGAGTTGCAGCAGCAAGAACACATGTAAAAATATGGCAGTTGGCATTATTAAATCTAGGATGAAGACAGAAATATATTAAAGAACAGATTAGGATATATACCTGGAAGTAGAATTGCTGGATCATATAGTAGTTCTATTTTTAGATTTTTTGGGAATCGCCATACTGTTTTTCATAGTGTCTGCAGCAATTTATAATCCCACTAATATACAAGTGTTCACTTTTCTCCATATCTTCGCCAGCATTTGTTCGCTAGTCTTTTTTATAATAACCATTCTAACAAGTGTGAGACAGTATCTCATTGTGGTTTTGATTTACATTTCCCTGATGTTTAGAGATGCTGAGCACTTTCTCATGTATTTGTTGGCTATTTAAATATCATATTTGGAAAATATCTATTCAGGTCCTTTGCCCATTTTTATTTGACTTATTTAAGTTTTTGCTCTGAGGAGTATATGTTATATATCATATATAAATGATATATATATGACAGAACAATATATACATAAAATAGTGCCCAGACATAAAAGAGAAGGAAATCATTTCATTTGTGACAACATGGTTAGACCTTGTGGGCATTATACTATGTGAAATTAATCAGAGAAAGACGGATATTGTATATCACTTACATGTAAAATTTTTTAAGAAACAAACTCATAGAAACAGAGAACATATTGGTGATTGCCAGAGGCAGAGAGTGGAGGGTGGGGTAATTGGGTGAAGAAAGTTAAAAGGTACAAACTTCTAGGTATAAGATAAGTAAGTCCTGGGGATGTAATGTACAGCATAGTGACTATAGTTAACAATACTGTATTGTATATTTTAGAGTTACTAGGGAGTAATCTTAAAAGTTATCACAAGAAAAAAATGTAACTATCTGAGATGATGAATGTCAACTAATGTTGCTATGGTAAAAATTATGCAACATGCATATAAATCATTATGTGATACACAGACTTATACAATGTTATACATCAATTATATCTCAGTGAAACTGGAAAAAAGAGATTAGGAACTTTAAAAATAGAGAAATGTGACATCAATACAACTGATAGTGTTTTAAATTATGACAAAATATTCTTGGTGTTTATAAAGGCAAGAGAAAGAATTAAACATTTCAGAACAGCTAACATCAGAATAACAAGCAAATAATGTGGGTTTGGTCTTTGCTTTCAATAAAAGCAAACTTTACTACTACTAAAAATACAGTGTTGTAAGGCCTGAAGTACCACTTGATACCAGAAATAATGAAATATGAATTATTGCCAAGTAATTTTTTCATGAACCCTTTCCTGTGTAGGATATACAATTTCCTTTGAGATTTGCTGTTATTTTCTAGAGTAGAGCTTCAGTGGTCTCAGTAGTTGTCATTATTTTTCACAGTGTCTTCTAAGATAAGCTGAGTCTCTTGAACATGATCTATGATTATTTAACAGAGAATTATTTAATCGCCAACTGGTCTTCATAGCATTTCCACTTTGAATACCAACCTACCATGACAGAGGCAAGATCCTGCACTCTTGATGCATGTGAACAACGATGTATAGCTCAGTAGACGCCGTCCTCTGCACATATTTCCACAAATAATCATCATTGTTTTTGCTACACTGAATTTAATTTTCTTTTGAAACCTTATCCCAGTATTTCTTTCACTGCATTACTTTTGGTAATCTTTTCCAAGCCCTATTTTTTTCCTTTAACTGCATTATTTATAGTTTTTTCCTTCTTTTTTCATTTGTGTTAACCACCATTCAAATACTCCACTAACTATACCAAGATAATGGATATAATATGAAATGCAATTCAGAAAAATCTATTAAAAGTTGAAGAAATAATTCAGCTCTTAATGTAATTAAGTTCTTTGTTTCTAAAGGAACAAAGCTTATGTGTTGTATGTTACCAATAATAATTTCATTTAAACCTTGTATATTTTTCCATTAGTAAATATATAAAGTTACATCTCTGTTAACAAGAGTGCTAACATATTTTGAAGTAATTTTAATTTATTTTTATTTATATTTCAAATAAAAGACTTTATTTTGGTCTCAGACTTAAACAATCATTTTTTTCTCTGCAGAAAAAAACATTATTTTCAATGTTCTTATTTTCTTAGATATAAAACATAAACAAGTAAGTAACGTTAGTAAAATGTTTTAAGTCTTTTACATAATGACCATGTAGACCTTGATATTACATTGTGAGAAAATCAAATAGAAGAAATTTCAAATATTAATGCTGATAAAATAAATAACCTGGGGAACACTTTAACTTTTTACTTTTACTTTAGTTCAATTTCTTTTGAATCCACATAATGGTGAATGACTCCAGTTAACTTAAGCAACAATGTGCTTTTACAGGATAGATAATGGGGTTTGTCCTAAAATTGAAAGCGAGGCAGCCCCTAAGGGACGACCAGAATGAGGAATTTTAAAAGTTACAGACATATAGATGACCCTCTTCCATTCCATTCTTTTTGCATCTCTATCTGTTAAATTCTTATTATCCTGAACATCATTTTTCTCTATGGCTTTTTGCAAATTAGACAGAAGAAGGCTCCTCCTCTAAGATTTATGAGTCCCTCAGTGTATCATTTACAGAACATAACTGCATGGCAATTTCACATTCCTAAGGGAGAGAGAATCTGATTAAATCAGCTCAGGCCCGATGGCCAACACTTCCAATCAATAGTACGTAGAATGACTCCTGTACTGTTACCATGGTTTCCACTACCCACAAAGCTAGATACAGGAGTTGGGGCAATACTTCATTGGCAAAGGGACCTCTCTTAAACTGAACTGACACACCCCAGATTATTACTGTATCTATATTCTTACAGTTGTTAATCACAAGAAGTACTGATACTGAATATTCAACAGGTATTGTACTCCCATCATGTGCCAGGAACTGTGGTCAAAGCTTCCCATTCATTATCTCATGTTTTCCTCACAAGGTCCTTATCTCTATTTTATCGATGAAGAAACTAAAAATTGGTAGTGGCTAAATATTGTGCCAAAACTCTCAGAATGGTGTGGGAAAATGCCACAAATTTATAGGCAGTAAACTTCTTTAGTGGAGAAGAGATAGATGCTTATGAAAAGCAAAGGATAGTACATGGTCCCAAGGAGGATTTCCTCCCCAGATCTTCCAAAGTTCTTGATAGGGAGATTAAGCTGTGGGAGATACCTTAGGAATTAGTATTGTCTTTCTCATATCAGTTTTATATTTTCTAGGTCCCCTAGCAACAGTGGACTATTCTGCAAATTCTAGCTACATGCCAACCTATTCGCCAGGTAGAAAATGGCTGGAATGCAACAACCCAAATGAATTATTGTGTGTCAGTGCAATCTTGGGTGAAACAAAAAACTTTTCTAGGTGTGTGTGCCTCCTCATATGCTTATAGTCCATCAGCATTTCCATTCTCAGGTCACTGGATTCCTTGCCAAATGACTCCTGGTTTTAGTGCTAAAGCTTAATACATACATCTAATGCTTTTAAAGAAAATGTATATAGCTACTCTTTTATAGTAAGAAACCAAATCACTGCTGTCCAATAGAGAGTAATTGTTTCTACATTACACACTCACATGCCCAAACCACCTTAAAATAATAGAATTCAGGCACCCTACAGCTAAACTTTAATTATGTTTTCTGATAGTAGATTGCTATATTTTGTCATCATTTCACTTGTGCCTCTATCAACATAATGCTTTATTGTTCCCTATTACAAACCTTGTTCAGTATTTATTGTTAAAGGCTCAATAGTTGAATTTACACTCTGTCACAATAAATCATGCTCACCCAGCTAATGCAGCATTAAAACGAAATCGGGCTTGCAATATTGTTAAGCCATATACAGAGTCCAGCAGAAGTAACTTGAGTGTGTTACTTCAGTGAGTCTGGTGTGCTTGAATGTTGTTGGTAAGGCAATAATATAGGTATAATAATAATAGTTTTAATGCAAACATTTCACCTAAAATGTCATATGGTGTGTTTGAGTGTGATATCATTATATTATAGAATTACATGCTTATGATTTTGTAATAAAAAGGGGTGTTATTTATGCTGGACCCTGTATATTAAAGAGTTTGAGTGGATACTACAGGCCAAGCTTTCTGAAAGTATCAAGTCACGCATACCATCAGAACTATTCATTAAATGATCTAGGCTTCATGAGTTTATTCCAAGTATTCTGAAATGATCAAATAAGAGAAAAAAACATATGCACAGTAAATATGTACTCCTAAGATTAATTTTTTGAAAAATATACATAAGAATCTGCACCTATATGTATAAATGTAGGATTTGAAATTACGTGAATAGATGCTCAATACTGTTTGTATAAACTTAGTGTCATAGCAAGAGTTATAATGGGCTAAGTCTCCAGTTCTGGTTCAGCAAAGGATACTTTATATATATGAAATGAATGTTTATTTTAACTTGGTATATACATCATGCTGCTTAGAGTATTTAATGTGGACATCAGCATACAGTGCTGCAATTATTTATTTATAATGATATCTTTCTTTTTATGGGATTTGTCTATATTTTGATAGTTTGAGTTTAGCACATTTTTGAGATCAGTGCTATTGTAGTGAGAAAAACCAACTGGAAGCTTCTGAAACTGCCTCTTCTCTCTGGCCAGGAGCATACATCAAAAGCACCAATGCATCTGGAGTGTATGTTGAAAAGTATTGCTACCTTTAAGGATCTGAAGGCTACAGGGATGGTGGTCCCCATTATATTTCTGTTTAATTCATCCTCTGGGCCTTATAGAAACTGGATGGATCCAAAAGGATGGCTGTAGACTATCAGAGATTTCAGCAAGCAGTAGCCTCTATTGCAGCTGCTGTGCCAGACATGGTATCATGGTTAGAGTAGATTAATATGGCCTCAGGTACATCGTATCTGACCATTGATTTGGAAAATGTGTTCTTTCTATTTTAATAGGAAAAGAAGATCAGTAACAGTTTGAATTCATGTGGAACAGACAAATGAATTCATTAACAGATTTGCTTCAGGGCTATGTTAACTTTACTGCTGTCTCTATTATGTAAAAGTTTAAATAGCTCTAGACTGTCTAGCTATCCCATAGGACATCACGTTGATTCATCACATCAATGATATTATGATTATCAGGCAGAATGATCAAGAAGTGACTAGCACAGTGGAGATCTTGGTAAGACATGTGCAATCCAGGGGATGGGATTTCCATCCAAAGAAGATTCAGGGGCCTACAATATCTCAATGGTTTTTATGGATCCAGTGCCAGGACATCATCTCCAAAGTAAAAGAGAATCATTGCATCATGATCTCCTGCCATGAAAAAGCAAGTGCAATGCCTAGTGAACTTCTTCAGGTTCTGTAGGAACTATATTCCATACCTAAGGACTGCTTCAGCCCATATACAATACCAGGTGACACAGAAGACAGCCAGCTTTGAGTGGGACCCCAAGCAAAAGAAGTGTTCTATAGCAAATCCACGTTTTAGTGTTAGCATCTGTGCTTTTTGGGCCATATGGTTTGCTGGACCCTGTGATGTTGGAAGGGTTAGTGGTGAGAAAAAGTGCTGTCTGAGAGAGAAAGAAGATATGGTCCCCCCAAAGAGAAATTGAAGTTTCATTACCTCAAAAAGAGAAAACGGATGCTGAACATGAAAGAACAAACAGATGTCCGATACATCCCTATTGTAGTCATGGTGGTTTTGAAGATTTCTGATTCTTCATTGGTTTACATCTTAAAAGGTCAAAACTTTTTTTCCAATGAAAACTTTTGAAACTTTAGAACACATTTGTATAAAGGATCAACGTGATTTTCAAAGCATTGTTTACCAATAGGATATTAAATGTTCTTTAAATAACAACATGCTGTGTGAATGTTTTCATACTTTTGATGTGTCAAAATAGTTTATCAAAAATATAATCAAAGTGGGAATGTTTGTCAAAAATATACACATTTTTCAGTTTTCTCTTCCTTGTGATTAAACCCAGAAATAGTAAAATATTCTACAGCAGATCACGATCCAATTAATACATACTTTTGAAAAAGTGACCAAGAAATAGAGTCACTGATCCCTGACTTTGCAATTTAAGAAGTCTGCACTATATGCTAACTCTTCATCATAATTCTAATAAAAATAAAACTTTTGTTCATTACCACTTTTAAGCTTTTTCTAATTAACTCTGAATAGAATCACTGAAAAATAGATCAGAAGAGAATATTAAAATAGAGTCCTTAATTCTCTTAAGTCTGCAATATTTGAAGATCTACAATGTCATTAAAACCTCTTAAAGTTCAAGAAATTCAGAAATAAATAATATAATAAATGGCACCAGAAACTTCCATTTTTCTTCATATTCCACTTGTGTAATAGTATTGTTTTGACCTTTTTTAAAAAAGATTTTATTTTTTTATTTTTAGACAGAGGGGAAGGGAGGGAGAAAGAGAGGGAGAGAAACATCAATGTGTGGTTGCCTCTCACACGCCCCTTACTGGGGACCTGGCCTGCAACTCAGGCATGTGCCCTGACTGGGAATCAAATCGGCGACCCTTTAGTTTGCAGAGCCACACCAACCAGAGTTGTTTTGTCCCTTTTATTAAAAACTATATAGGGAGCTATATAATGAAAATAGATGATATATATCTTAGATTTATGAAGTAAAAAGCAGCAACATGATTGTCTAAATTTTTTTAACTTTTCTTCTAGAATACATAGTAAAAGTAAAGACATTATTAATATTATTTTTCCCTTCTTAGTGGCATAGTAGTGCATGCTTACTTTATTCAAATCTTTTAAGTAGAAAAATAGATTTGAAATTTCTATAAAAGGTTTTGTGGTTGATGATAATATTGCTATTTCTGGGTATTATTGCATTATTAGTATTCTCTCAGATTTTTTTGATATTCTGAAGTGTTGCAATATAGTGTTCTTTTTGACTTTCCCAAGAATGAATCATTCTCTCTTAAAAAGTACATTAAGTTTTTCGTCTTCCAAAGTATCAATTGTCAGTCATGATATTAGTATCATGAAAAGTATGTCAATTACCTAAAAGTTATAAATATAGGTCTTTATCCTCTAAGAGAATTGGAATAATTAATTCTGCTAGCAAAAATGGAAGTAGTAGAAATCTTTCATTATTATTCCAGTTATGACTCATTTATGTACCAAAAGAGTAATTCAACTCAAATGAATTTAATCTAACATAGAAATTTATTTACCTATCCAAAAGGAAAGTGCACTTGGGTTCAGTGATAACTGAATACAAAGTTTATATAGTGTCATCAGGTCTTTCTCCTCTTTCTTTCCACTGTTGCCACTGCTTATCTTGTTATGGTGATTCTCTCTGTTAGGAAGACAGAATTGTGGCTGAAAGCCATGGACTCATAATATACAGCTTAACATCCCCTCCAAAAGTGGATTTTTCTACATGATGGATATAGGGAAATTGTCATAAGGAAGACTAATGGGACATACCTGGTCTTGCAGCAGCCATTGGCTTAATCACCCAGGAGGAGGAGGAAGAAAAAGTTGGTGGCAGAATTAGTCTTATCGAAACTACGTGAAATGTATTTCCTGAGGGGTAAAAATACATTCCTTCTACAAGGAAGATAAACTCCTGACAGATGAGGAAAACAAACAAACAAAAAAAGGTATACACTACAAAAATGGATACACCATTTTATTTATGATCCCTAGAACTATTCTGAACTGAAGTTTCAAGCTATACTAGTTAAATACATAAGGAACAATAAATCTTAAGGGTTCTGGTAGCTAATGTTTTTGTCTCCTTTAATAGCTTAGAGGTCAGTAGTCTGAGTTAGCTCATGAAAATAACAGGCTGATACCACCTATGGGTTTTCAGGAACTCTCCATTTCTAACAAGGCCACTTACCTGACCAGGGAGTTCCTCTGTTTCTTAATTGCAGGGATTTCCCCTCTCCACTCCAGTAATTTGGAAATTTGAGAAGAAGTTTCCTTCTGTCTAGTACAATGTGATATGTGCAGACCTATGCCCAACCTTCACTGTGGAATAGGGAGAGTTTCAGGGAAATGTGTGCGTTCTACATTTCTTGGCTTGTAAACTGTCTCCCAATAAATCCTGTCTCTTATCTGCACCATATGATGCTTTGCCTGACATAGTTTAAACATTTTCTTTCGAAGAGTTTTAAAAACTATGAATTGAGTTGATTTAACACTTTCACATAGCAGTCAACATGGTTCTCTAATTTGCTTACTTGGGATCATGATATATTTGGGAAAGTAAAAATATGTTGAAAAAGAACCTTCCATTGTTTTACATCTTTTATTAGTACTATGCTTTTCTATAGGTTTCTATTGCAAACTGTCTACTGATGTTTTCATATTTCTAAAATTTCCAGTTGTCTGCCATCTAGTGACTAGTCTACACATTTGTTAACTGCTCATTTATTAAATATTTTCTACTTAGAACCTTTTAAAAAACTACTGCCTTTTCATGATTTAGACAATAAATAAAGGGATTGTTACCTTTTATGGGACAAGGAAACTAATCATGTCAAGTGATGTTTATTAAAAACAATGATACTTAAATAATGTAGAATATAAATAGACACTATTTCAAAAATAAAACAATTTTTTGTATGCAACTTCTGTTATTCCTAGTTCTAACATATGGCAGCATTCTCCTTTGTAATATTAGATGGCTTAGAAACTTCGTAGAGGACACTTAGGTACATTTTTCTATCCCATGATTGATTGCAGATAGTTATAAAGCTGCTAGAAAAATGCAGGTGCTTAGAGAAAACTCGATAAAATATGCAGAATGAATTTTTAAAATAAAATTAGAGAATTAGCATTGAAGGACACACATGCACATATGAACAATGCACAGTAGAATGAAAGACATTCATTTCCCATTTGTCACAGTAGGATCACAATATATATTTTAAAGAGGATACACAAGAAAGAAAGAAATTACAATAGAATTTTATAAACGTAACACATGAAGAAGTGCAGTGCATGGGAGCAATATAGAGTAAGAGTATCTATTTAGAGTAGAAAAATAAATGCAGTTTGGACTCTAGTTATTAGCTCTGGAATTATGTGCAGATTATTTATGTCTTTTGATACACAACTTCCTTATCAGCAAAATGGAAATAATAACAAAACCATCATAGACTTTTTAGGTGCATTAGACACAAAGAAATATGGTATCTTTGTTGGGATTAGATATAGACATCTCTCCATGTATTCCCATCCCCATAGTCATACATCTTGGAGTGTAGGTGGAGCCTTTATAATAATTAGAAAAGATGATCCTTACTCCAGGCAGATGCAGCTCTGCCCCATGAAGCAAATGATGCTTAGAAGAGCTTGGAATTGATTCCAACCGTTACTTGCCCTCTTGGCCTGTTGTCTTTGTAAAGTGAACAACTAAAACACCTGTTCAGAGCCTAGTTCTTCTGGTTATTGTGGGTTCCATTAATAATAATGGAAAAGAGAGGAGCAAATTAATAGTTATTTGTTTTGCAGCATTATTGATCATAGGCCAAAAGGAAAAAACCTTTAGAAAAAGGCTTAGTTTTGGTAATAAGAAAGATTATCCAGATTTATAGTGTTTTTGTCTCAATGTTCAGAAAGACTGAAAACTACTCTTTTATGATTAAACCAACCTCATATTAATTATGTATATATTTTCAATTTTATTTGGAAAACTAGCTGTATGAGAGTTTAATCAATTTTAGGTAGGTGGTTTTAATAGTACATCAAGCAAGTGTGGCAGTGCTGTGATGGATAGAGTGAAGTTTCTTTATTTCAGGTTGTCTAAGAGACTTTAATAGAACATCTATTATGAATCTCCAAATAGGGCCAAGTCTTGCAAAATTTCTCCAAAATAATTTACAATGGAAGCCATTTCTGAATCAGTGAAGGTTCAGCCAGAGAAGAACTAGCAGAAGATTAGACAGACAGACAGACAGATAGATAGATAGATAGATAGATAGATAATTTATTACAGGGAATTGTTTTTTTTTCCATATTTGGAATATATATTAACAATTTTTAAGGTTTTATCTACATATCTGATTCTAGAATATGAAATCCATGGTGAAGGCAGCCAGGGAGGGAAGATTACAAGTAAGCTGGAAAACCTATTAATATAAGCTGGTCCGGGGTCAGAAAAAAAGAAAAAGGATCATTCAAGGAAGTGAGTAATTGCAGGCCTGGGTGCTGTTTCATACCAATAAAATGAGTCAGCGGATCAGCAACACGTGTAGTCTACAAAATGGCTGCTGCTTCCCTTCTGTTCTCCAACAAAAACTCTTTGAGAAAAGGATTCACTAGTAACCTGTCCAAGCTCCTTGAAAACCAACTTTCTTAACTATGACAAAGTCCAGAAGCAATAAAAGATAGGACAGCTTCTACTGTTTAAAATTAAAGAAAAATTTCATAACAAAAAGAAGAAAGAAACATGGGTAAAGTCAGAAGAAAAATTACAATCTTGGAGAAAATATTTGCAACACATGCTATAGATAATGATTAATATCCTAATAAAGAAATCTAAATGATGAAAATTGACAACCAAGAAACATTATGGAAAACAATGGGAGGAAGACATGAATAACATATTTCAAGACAACTTTAAAGAGACATAAAATGGTACTTAAACTTGTGAAAAGGTGTTAAATTTTGAATATAATGAGGAAAATGTAAATTCAAACTACACCGACAATTTATACTGTTAGCGTAAGCAGCCAGGTAGTTATTAATAAGGAAGGAAGCAAGGGGAATAGAACATTGTTGAGCATAATCAACCTGGGAGCATAAGCCTGTTTGCTTCACCAGGAAGCTACAGCTTCACTCACCTCAGGGGACCAGAGCATTGCTCTGCCAAGGATTAACACCCTTCCCTGTCCCCCTCCAGTACCAGATTGTTGGGAGGAAGCAGGAGGAGGTAAGCACATGAGCAATAGAAGTCAAAATCGTGCAGGGTGAAATACTTGGCCATGGGGGCCAGCCAGTCTAACCTGGAAAGGGATCAATTGGCTAGGGGGTGGACCCAGTGTAAGCTCGCAAATGCTTGGTAAGTTGACTGGTCATTTTGAAAAAGCACCTGGATCCTCCCAAACCCAAGATAATATAACACAGCTTAACAAAGAAGCTCGCTCTCTCCCTTGGGAACACAGGTTAGCCCCTTTTGCATGTTCTCTCTGTAGCAACCATGCTGCAGGGGCGAGATAACTCCAAACACAGGCATCAGGAGGGAGCCTGCGTACAGCAGTGCAGCCAGGAATAATGCTAAGCTACCTGGATGGGGACTGAAACTGCAGAGCAAACACCTATAGACTCCAAAGGACTAAGCTTTAATATGAATTAGAAACTATGGACACTGGCCTTCGTTTTGGACTTGCTGAGGACATGGTTAGACTTTTTCCATGGCAGGACAGAGATGGGACACAGGGGCAGCCTTCTATTTCCACCCAAATCTTGCCATACCACAATCTCCCATACATGAGTCCATGAAATGCTTTTCTGGTGATCCCGTGAAAGATCCCCATTTTCACTAGGAACAATATCAGATGTTGTCAAGGATATATGCAATGGAAATTCTATTAAGGTATTGGTAAGAATATAAATTGTTTAAAGTACTTTGAAACAGCCCTGACCAGTCTGGCTCGGTTGGACATCATACCATGAAGCTAAAGGTCACTGGTCCAGTTCCTGGTCAGGGCACATGCCTGGGTTGTGGGTTCTGTCCTCATTTGGGGCATGTGGAAGAGGCAACTGATTGATACTTCTCTCTCACTTCAATGTTTCCCTCTCTTTTTCCCTCCCTCCCTCTCTCTCTAAAAATAAATAATTAAAAAAAATAAAGTACTTGAAATACAGTTTGATATTAGCTACCAAATGAAGACATTCTTGCTCTATGACTCAGCAATTCTATTCTTACATCTCTACCTAAAAGTGTAGGAACATATATAGTGAGCAACATATACAAAAATATGCTTAGCATTATTATTTGTAGTATCTCATACTCAGTGAAAAGTAAAATGGAAAAATAAATTATGGTATATCAAGCAATGAAATACTATGAAACATAAATATGAATGAATTAGAGCTACATGTATGTTTGCCATAAACATAATGCTGAGAAGATAAACCTAGACATTGCTTCTAGATTATTCCATTTAATTAGTATCACACACACATAAATCAGGCAATACATAAATCACACTTTTAAGGATACAGACTTAGGAGGTAAAAGTAAATATAATGAAAAGAAGGAAATAAATACCATAAAATTCAGATTATCTTTGGATGATATAAGTGGTGATTATGACAGAATCTGAATGAGGTTGTTAGGTTTATGTCTTTATTTTACTCCTCGATCTTGAAGGTCACCACAAAGAAGGTCACTGTATGAGAAAGGATTGAGCTGTAAATTCCTGCTGTGTACATTTCCCTCAGTACATGTTATAGTTCACAAATAAAATGTGATTGAAAAACAAAATAGTTGGTTAAAACATAATCTTCTAATATTGGGAATTTTTCCAATTATAGAGAAACTTCTTAGAGTAAAAAAGTCATAAATGTGTTTGCCAATGACGAGAAGAGATAGACTTCAGTGGCTGGTGGCTGAAAATTGTGCTTGCTGCTAGAAGACTTTTGCTCATAATATGCTCAACATTTCACACCATTTAGTTTTGGGGTTACCAGAAAAGGATGACTTGGTGACAATAGGAAGGGAGCGTTTCATAAAACTGTGTACAGATTTCTCTCATTGCCCTTCAGGGACAGAAAAACTCAGTAACCCTAGAAATCATATTTTAATGTAAAAGACTGAACAACAGCCTGAGTAGAATTGCTTTTATGATGAATTAACCACAGTCTTTTTACATAGCAAGAATATATCCCTCACACAACCTCTGACAAAATAGTAATGCAAATTTAGCATATAAGAACGTGAAAGGATTAGATTTCCTTTCAAACCAATCTCATTTAAAAGTCTGCCAGTTAGATAAAGATCCAAGAGCTAAAGTTGCAACAGTGACTTCCTTCCTGAAGGAAGAAAACATTCTGACAATTATTTGAATATTCATCGAGTATCTCCTGCTAGATATCTTCTATGTGCACTCACTGAAGCCATCTCATTCAACATTTATGATCAAATGATGGCATCAGAATTGTTTTCTAACTTTATAGATGAGATTATTGAAACTCAAAGTAGCTTCTTTAGTCACACATTAAAGAATTGGAATGTTTGGATTTAAAACATAGTTTTTCTGACCCTAAAACATTTGTTTTGGTGCCTACCTGCTGCTTTAGAAAACCATGATATTTGGGTTTATCGGTCACAGTGCAATTAGGAAAACAGAAGTCATGTCATGTTCCATGAAGGCAGTTATAAATGGGAAGCTAGTCAAACTGTAAGAAAAGCTGACAAAACAACAGAGAGCTGGGAAGATAGCCCGAGGTTATCAAGTACAAGGTGCTGCTACCATTACTAGGGCTGGAGGGATAGTAGAAGCAGCTGATATTACAGGAGCCCACGGACTGAGGTCCTTGTATGGGAGCTGGAAACATGGAGGAGGGGCAGTTTGAGAGGAAGCACAGCTGGCCAAGGAGAATTTGGAAATCTGGAGGGGTGACCCTCTGGGAGGAGCTGGGGTCCTCAAATGAGTTGCAGAGTTGGAGCTGGAGCTGCAGAGGAAAGAACTGCCTTGTGGCAGCTGCAAACACAGTCACTTGCAGACACTAGTAAAGATACCTCCAAAAACTGAGAGAGAGGAAGACATAATTTGGCTTCTCATCTCCAGTTTCCAGACAGTGACTCCCATTGGCGAGGCCCTAAAGGAACCAATTTGGCTGGGATCTGGGAAATGTAGTTTGCAGAAGTGATCCCTCTGTGGTCTGTGATATAGAGCAGAAAGCAGGAAAGAGGAGGAGGAGGTGGATCTGAGTGAAAAGGACAAGTTTCAAATCTCAAGGCTAGTTTTCTATTTCACTTCAGATTAATCCAGCCCCGAGAAGAGATGGTGAGTAGAAATTACCCGCAGTATCTAAACAGGCTTATGTTAGAATAATTTGTTTAATATGTAATATTTATTGTTTCCCAAGAAAATAAATCATCCTGTAACTTAAATCAATCCACACTGCAGTTTCAGTTAGCAAGCAGTCTAAATAAATAGCACTGCACAAAAGTAATGAGAAAGCAAGCTGAAACATAAGAAATACAGAAAGATGCCTGCTATCCTATAGGGTTGATTAAAAGACGTAAGTAGATGAATGTGGAGAAGGATCTAAAAATAAGGCTATGTCTTAGCATTGCCTGTTAATGCTCATAAGGGACATTGATTTGAATGATAATTCCAATTGTTGGTTTTGTTAAAGTCTGAATAGTGCTTTCAGAAATCAGTTCTTTTGTTATATAAAGTAGCAGCTTATAATTAGGGGGGAGATTCACATTTGAAACAAAAGAATTGATTCCTAATTCTAGGTGGTAGAAAAAATAGATAGAACCAAGAAATTCAAGACAAAAAAGAAAAAATACCTTGAAATAAATGGGAAAATACAGGACTGGTATTTCATTAGAAAACATAAGTGACACAAAGTTTGTGTTTTCTTTCCTATTTTTTTAAAATTATCCAAACTGATAAAATATAGAAAGAAGGATACCAGCAACATCTGGCAAACATTTAATATATAATTTTCTTTGCAAATACCTAGCTAGTGCTAGCCAATAGAACTTTATGAGCCGATGGAATAGTTCTGTATCTGTTCTATCCAATAGGCAGCCATTGGCCACGTGTAGCTATTAAGCACTTAAATATGGCCATTGTGACTGAGAAACTAAATTTCCATTTTGAGTTAATATTTTTCTGGAAGGTAAAGCTCTTTTTACTTAAAGTATAGTTGACATACAATACTATATTAGTTTTAGGTGTATAACATTGTGAGATTTCATATTCATACACCTTAGAAACTGATCACCACAAAAAGCCCACTATTCATCTGTCACTGTACAAAGTTATTGTAATAACTTTGACAACATTTTAATTAATTTTCATTTACATTTAAATAGAACCTGTAAACCATGACCACATTTTTGGAAAGCACAGACCAATGGCATTGTTTAAACTTGATAGATATTTTTCTTCCACAACAACTAACTTCAAAGACAGCTCTGGCTACTGTAGCTCAGTTGGTTGGGGCCTCCTCCTGTAGACTGAGAGGTCACAGGTTCGATTCCTGGTCGGGGCACATACCTAGGTTGATTGATGTTTCTCTCTCATATCCATTCATATTCTCTCTCTGTCTCTCTCTCTGTCTCTGTCTCTGTCTCTCTCTCTCCCCCCTTCCCTTCCACCCTCCCTCATTTTCCCTCTCTCTAAAAATCAATGAACATGTCCTCAAATCAGAATTTTTTTAAGAAAAAGCAAGTTTAAAAAAAATAACTTCAAGGACAGTTTTGGAGCATTGAAGTAAAAAGGTGATTCCTTTCTATGATCAAAACAACTAAATTGTCCCTGACAAGGTCACAGCAAAATTCCCTTCATATTCATCTACCTTCTAAATTGATTAATGATTTAGAATCAGAATGCAGACACTGCTAAGGCTACGATGGACATTTGGTCCCTACTTTATATCCTTTAGTGTATGCTGAGAAGTTGCGACAAGTGGGGACTAAATAAGTATTTTCTGATAGCATTTTGAAGCACTCAGAAAACTCCATTAAGATCTATAGTGGGAAATTGAGAGCAAAATGAAACTAAAATGTAGAAATTGCTTTTTCCATCCATCCATTCAGTTCATTTAGGTTCAGCCACTTCTCACCACCTCCATTTCTACAGCTTTCTAATCATTGTCTCTTGCCTGGATTATTGCAGTAATCTCTTAACGTGTGTCCTGCTTCTATCCATTTCCCTTTACAGTGTCTTCTCAACTCTGTGGTCAATGTGGTATTTTAAAACAAAAGTTAGATTACATCACTCTTTTCCTCAAATTCCTCCACGGACTCCATTCGATTTTATTCAGAGTAAAATTCAAAGTTTATAATGGCCTATGAGGCCTTACATGGTCACCACCTCCATTTGTCTGATCTTGTCTTCACGTTCACTGTGCCCCAGTCACATTGGCTTCTTGTCTGTTACAGACTTGAGGCACCCTCTTGCCTTAGGGCCTTTGCACTGGCTGTTACCTCTGCCTAGAGCTTTCTTCTATGAGAATATCATCCATTTTCTCCATGGCTGTCTTCTTCCTTCCCATTGAGTTTTTGCTTAATCCTGGATTCTTCACAGACTCTACTCTGACTACTTGATTTAATTCTGCCCCCTGTCCTCAGCACCTTCCAGGACTCCTCATTTCCCTAATCCTGTTCTTTTTGGTTTCCCTTTTTCTGCAGTACTCATCAGCTTTAATGTACTAGAATATTTATATGATGTTTATTTTTCACTGTCTACCTTCCTCCAGTAGAACATAACCTCCAGGAAGGAAGCAAATATTGCTTGTTTTGTTCATTGATATATCCCCAACACTGTGAAAAGTGCCAAATATTAAAAAATAACACTTTATGAAAGTATATTAAATATGTTAGCAAATCCTTATTAATCAAGATCATATGTCTATGATTCACGTATGTGTGTGAATTTGAGGGTATATGCAATGACTTCAATGAATTAAATTTTTGTGAATAATATATCTGATTGTTAATGTGACATGAAGATTGCCAAGTCAGAATTTTCTAAATGAAATGTCATAACTTTCTTTAGTAAATGTTAATTTGTTTCAAAGTGCTTTAATAGTAATATAAAATCCTAGATGTGTTCAATTGGGCTGAGATAATGACATTAGAGGAAATTTTAATTTTCTTGACGCCCAAGCCCTTCCATCTTTAATTTTCCTACTTACGGCACTTCATTAAGATGCATGTTGCATTTAATTTTCCAGGAAATTTCAGAGCATAAAAGAAGTATATATATGCAAAGCAATTTCCAGTTAAACTAGTTGAAACTCTAAAAATGTAAGCCTGTGTCTTTTTAAGTAGAGCCCGTGTCTTTTCTCAATGGGAGACATGCTTGCACGGGTCAATGTACCTCAGAATAAACTGTCAGAGTACCTTTAACCTTTGTTCAGTGTGCCTGTCTCTTAAACCCTTTCTTACATTCTGTACCCTCTCTAAGTTGCTGATATTGATTTCCAAAGCCCCAACACAGACATAGTACTCTCATACTACTTGACCACTGCTGACAGCTGAGGGAGGAAAGATTGCTGTTTTTAGAGTCTCTGCTTCAGTGTGCATATCCCATTTTCATCCCTCCTTTCTTAAAAGAATTATATTACTGACAAATTTAACTTGGAGCCCATAATAAGCCTTGGAATATTTTTCTGGCAACTGCTTCAAGGCTGGTTATTTCTGATTGTGTAGTCATGGAAATGATGTTGTATCTTTAAAATTATTCTATACTTATCACTGTTAAAATTAGCATTTTTTCTCTCTTGCTACATGTGAAGGTCAATTTCTATCTTGTTAAAGAGGCTGTGTCACAACCTTTGCCAAAACTTGCATTTCCAGCAAAACTTATTGTGTACTATATTCCACCTCTAGTCTCACATGAGTATAAACCCTTTGAGGACAAGGTTATGTCCCATGCATTTTTGAATTTCCTACAGAATTTAGCATATAAAAGGTACTCCACTGCAGCTAACACCAACAGGGCCTGGTCCTTCATTCTCTCTTACCTGGATTAGAGCTGTAACTCCCTAACTACTCTCCCTACCTCTGGTTTCTTCATAACTGACTTGGGCTACAAACATAGTAAATTTCTTACAAGTAGCTTGGCTATAACTCGTTCTGTCTGCCAGCACACATGCTCCTTCCTCTTTCTGAAATGTCTACCAGTCCGTCTGCCTGGCTCAGTCACGTACATCCTCCCAGATTCAATTCATACCTTACTTCCTCTGCAAAGGCACCTCTGATTGTTGTGGTTAAGGGCCCGCACTCTGAAATCAGATGGCTGGCATTGGTTTCTTTTGCCTCTTAGTAGATGAATAACCTCAAGAAAGTTCCTTCACTTCTTTGTGCCTCAGTTTCTTTAACTGTAAAGTAAGGAAAATAATAGCATCTATTTCATAGGATTGTTGTAAGGATTAAATAAAGTTAATACACATAAATATCTTAGAAGAGTACCTGTCTCGTAATAAGCATAAATAAATGCTAGCTTTTATTAGGAGTATAGGAGATATATTGACATTGCCAGTTTGTTATTTAGTATGTAATTTTATTATTGTTGTCTAACATTGATTTTTTTATTGAGATATAATGGACACATAATGTTGTATTCATTTCAGGTGTACAACATAATGATTTGATATATGTATATATTGTGAACTGATTACCACAATATGTCTAGTCGACATCCATCACCACACATAGTTACAAATTTGTTTATTTTTCTTGTGATGAGAATTCTTAAGATTTACTCTCTTAGCAACTTTTAAATATACAGTACAGCATTATTAACTATAGTCACCATATTACAGGTTACATCTCCAGGGCTTATTGGTTTTATAACTGGAAGTTTGTGCCTTTTGACTCCCTTTACCCACTTTGTCCATCCCCTGCCTTTGACAACTACTGATTTGTTCTCATGATCTATAAGTTTAAGGTTTTGTTTGTTTTTGTTGTTTAGATTTTTAACATTGGTTTTTAATTATTTTTACCTCCTGAATGAAGCATGAGCTGACTGAGGACAGACACTTTTATTCAGCCATATGTTGGATCTGGCATAATGTTTAATATTCAATAAAGCATAATAAATATTTTTTGGAATGACTAAAGAAACTAAATTATCTTTTCAATGAAACTGTTAACATCTCTAATGATTAGTTCCTAATATCTGCCCAAGGAATTCCTGATAATTTTATTTATTTACTTTTTTTGATAGTTACTGCAATTTTATTTTTAATTTTATTTTATTGTTGTTGTTCAACTACAGTTGTCCCCATTTTCCCCCCATTACTCTCCCCTGTCCTGCCCATGCCCCCTCTCCCACATTCAACACCTCCCAGTTGTCCTTGTCCATGGGTTCTTTATACATGTTCCTTGACTTGACCCTTCCCCTTCTTTCTCCCATTATAAGTATCATGCTTAAAGAGCTATGTTGATAATTACCTTTCATCAGTGTCAGCAGCTGTGCTAGTCACTGTACTCAATATAATATTTTCTTCAAAACTAGCCCTATGGAATAGATACTGCAAAGACATGAGGAAGTTGAGACACAGAAGAGTCAAGTAATTTTTTCAGTGGCATAGAGGAACTTAAGGATACAGGTTTGGGCAAAAGTAGGTTTATAGTTTGAGTACACGTAAGTTTATTCTTATTTTACTATATATTAATTATTGTATTATTTTCTATACAAACGATAAACCTACTTTTGCTCCACCCTGTGTAACAAACACCTTGTTTTCTGCCAATTCAACATTCATCCGACTGGCCATTCTACTTCCACTTTTAATACTTACAAGAAAAAGGAAATGTTTCGATCATCAGCATTTCATATTGAAAGTGACATTTTTTAAAGTATTATTTCAGTATTTCTGGAAAATAGTCAACACCTGGTGTATGCAAGCAACTTCTATCCATGTCAATAGAAACACAGGCTGTTTGAGATATTTCATTTTCCTAATAATATGTACTGCATGAAAACCCTAATGCAGAAATAAATTACTTAAGACAGCTGGGGCCTTTTGCCTCATCTGCGTTCATGGTCCATTCTCCATGTTTAGAACCATGTTTCCTTTACCCTTAAAGATTAGATTTTATTATTAGCCCCATTTTATTATAACCTAAAATTTAGTGCTATACATTTTAAATTCTGTCACTAACACTTAGCTATTAGTAAATGATCTCAAATTGATCCAAAGATATAAGAATAGAGAAAAAAAACTGTGTATATTCATTATTCATTCATTCATGAAACTCTTTGGAAAATCAGACATGTTTTCTGCTGAACCAGAACGGGGAAGCATGTAGTCCCAGGGGTGCTGACAGTTTTATTGGTTTTAAGATGCAGGAAGATGAAATGACAAAGAGATACAGAAAAACCAGCTATACCAGGTGGGCTAAATGCACCTAAAACCACTTCTGGAAAATTAAACAGCAGATAAATTAATTGGAAGGATAAAAATAGTTCAAAGAATCAATGGGAAGAACTGCAGAACCATGCTCAGGAAATAAGGAACAAAAGAGTTCAACCATGTTGCAGAAAAAGCTTATCTTCAAATGTGTCTGATGCTTTTGTTTACCATCTCTTTCACAAGACACAGCCACCACAGCTAGATGCAGGCGACCAAATGATACAACTCTTTTTTTCTTTCAGGTCACTAGCCCAAGACATGGAATCTCAGGTAAGAGCATCAGAGTGTTGATTCAAGTGCCCTGGCCAACCTTGAGATGGGGAGAGTAGATTTTACCTCAAAACATCTGTTGGTGGGAGAAGTGCTATCACCCACTGAGAATCACAGAGTGAGGGTTCCTTAAAACTAGAGAGGCTCTTCATTTCATGAGCAGCCAAAAGTGGCAAATGAAAAACGTACATCTTACAAGATCCCATTCACACTGTTTAAAACTGAAGGCAATCATATACCACCCCAAAGTAGGCCACTTTGGCATAAGGGTTATTTTGAGCTGAAGGCAATTGAAAATCCACAAATGCAGGAACAGTTTTTTGCCTCCACTTATCTTCCCAAAAGCAAGGTATGAATTTCCCTGTATGGAAGGTGCTCCTTCTCCCTGCCCCAGTACCATGTAGAGAAGAGGGATTCTTATCATTAAACACTGGACTTAACACCAAGATGAGTTTGCATAAACAGACCTTACCAAAATAGCTTATATTTTCCATTATTTCCCCCACACAAGCATACCTCATTTAATTGTGCTTCGCTTTATTGTGCTTCACAGATGTTGCATTTTTAGGAAATTGAAGGCAAGACCTTCCACCAACATAAACATTACGACTTGCTTTATTGCTATACTTGCTTTATTACAGTGGTCTGGAATGGGATCTGTAACATCCCCAAGGTGTGCCTGTATATTTCCTTGTCACTTCCCTGTAAGTTGTCATCCCTTGAAGCCTTACCCTCTTTTCTTTGTTAAAAGGGTATGTAAGTCTAACTTATTCTTTTTCTCTAAACTCCTGTGCATGTAAATATTAAAAAAAGTTGTCTGCCTTTTCTATTAATCTGTCTTTCATTAGTTAAATTTGTAGAACCTCAAGGACAGAACCTAAGAGAGTAGTGGAAAAGTTTTTCCTCCCTAACAAGATATAGGTAGAACCTCAGCTAAAGCTGTTTTATTCTGTACAGTGTGATTACATAGCTTATTAAATTAACCTTCTGACTTAAGCCAGTTTGTTTCAAATTAATCTATTCTTTGTCCTAAAGAGTTTATATTAGTACTCAGGGCTTCTGTGTTTTCTCTATTGTGGGGTCACTATTCCAGGGATCTAAAGAGTCCTCAAGCTTAACTTTGAGGAGCGGGGTCCTATTCCAATATTCTGGTAAGGTTTTCATTACTCAGCTATATATTATTATATATTATTACATATATAATAATAATATATAATATATATTATTACCTAGTCAAATGCCTGCTTGACTGGACTTCTGGATGTCATTATCTGGGTTTACCATTAGCATGTTCTTTCCACATTTGGGCACATGACATCCAGGACCAATACACAATTTCACATGGCACCCTTCACTTCGAGTCTCCAGTTCAAGCCCTGGAGAACACAGCCCACGGCACTGGCTGAACCTGACGGTCCTGACCCCACCCCATAATACTGAACTATTACCTGGAATATTTTTACCCTGGATTTTTTCAAAAATTATTTCATGTAGCTTAGAAAATTCTATATGATTAAATTTAATATAAAGTAAAAATTTAAAAAAAACTCGTGACTAATAGTGGACTCAAGATTTAAAGAAAACACATGATTAGTTCATGAAATCGAGGCATCCTTTTGTTCTCAGCTTTCTAGCAGCCAATCTGCAAAAAGGAAGTGGTTATTTACCCAGGTAAGATTGTTTATCCATTAAAAACAAAAAATTGTTTATGGGAAAGCAAAATTATTCATAGATCAAAATAGACATGATCCTCCCTGATGTTGGTTCAGATCCTGGGAGAAGCAGACACTAAGACAGGATTAAACAAGACAGAGTTTATTGGGAGAAATGGCTATGAGAGAAAGTGAGGAGGGAGTTGAAAGAGGTTTGGAGAGCTGTGAGACCACAGTGGAATCTGGACTCCTGTGCAGGAGAGGTAGAAGGAGGGAATATTGTGTAGGAAAAGTCGTAGACTGTGATGCAGTTTTAAGAAAGTTCCAGCAAGTTTGATGGGGAGTCCTTGAGGCAAAGTTGCTCATTAGGAAAGTCCTGTACCTTGCAGGAGTACCCCTGCTTTAGTATCCCCGTTGCACACCATCATTGGCTAGAAGTGATCTGAAGGACGTGCAGTGATGGATTCAGGACTGAACAGCTGAAGCCTTTGATCAATGGCAACGTCTTCATGGCTGCAGCACTACCACCCTCATTTTGATGGCTCTGAAAAGATGATGACTACTAAATGTAAATGATTTGCTTGAACCAAGCCTGAAACTTTATGTTCCTTAGAAATTGTCACTTCCCAATCATTTTAACCTTCTTGACCAGTTGGCTTTGCCCTCACTCAAATTATATTGGCAATGAGTTTTATAAATCTTGAAATATAATATTTTATGCGCCATGGAACTGGCATTGTAAGTGAAGGTTAGAAATATGTCAGAAATGAAATACAATACAAGGTGAAAGGAAATGTGTGTTTAAGAAAGGTATAAACATTGTGTTATGGAGGGGTGGGAGGGAATGGGAGATTTTGCAAAGAGTTGATATTTCATAAGGGACTTTATAGATAAGTAGCATTCCGATGTAGATTGACTGAGAGTAACCCAATTTATTTGCATTTATTGTTTGAAGTAATGAGGGCTAACCAGTTAATGTAATCTGTAGTTTTCTCAAGCTCTGGTGCATATCGGAATCATCTGGAGGGTTTGTTCAAACACAAATTACTGGATCTAGCCCCATCCACAGAGTTTCTGATTCAGTGAGTCCGGGAATTGAGCCTGAGAAATTATATTTCTAACAAGTTCCCAAGTGCCACTGATGTTGCCAGTCTGGGCAGCACACTTGGAGAACCCAGTAAATAATCCAAGAATATTGGTACTTTTAGAATATGAGTTACACAAATAATTACTCTTAATACTTCTGTCTCATTAATTAACTTTGAACATGTCATCATGGGATCATTATTAAGAGTGTAGGAACTTAAGCATTGAGCAAGCCTGGGCTTGAAATTCTTAGGTTTGGTTTTTTACTTTATTTGTTTTGGGTGTGGTTTTTTTTTTTAATCACCTTCCACACCCCCAGCCATTGGCAATCACTCATCAATTTTTGTCCATACAGTTTTACATTTTCCAGAATGGGTAAATATAGAGTGTAGATTTTGGAGTCTTGCTTCGTTAGCTTACCAATCTGCATTTGATATTTATCCATGTAATATCAGTAAACATCATAGAAATATCAGTATATCATTCATTTGTACTGCTGAGTAGTACCTCATTGTATGCATACACTGTACTATGTTTTATCCATTTACCAGTTGAAGAACATTTCCATCACTTCCAAATACTGGCATTTTGAATAAAGCTATTATAAATAATAATTTCATTTAGGTAAATATCTAAGAGTAGAGTTTCTAGGTCATGTGTGTCACGAGCGTCTGCTTGTGATAGAGTCTTTCCTATAAGCCAGCCAGGCAGCTGCTCGGCGAGCTGCCTGCTGAGCAGGCCGGCACCAAGGGATAGACAAGGGTCACACACAGTAACTATGCTATTCACTCAGCTTTTACTCAATGCAGGTTCTCTCAAAGTAGAACGTCAACATACATTAATATCCTACTCACACTCTCACAATCTAAGAGAAATATAACACATACAACAATAAACGGAGGATAATGAACCCGTGTCCCAGAGTCTCAGTCTGCAGGTCTGGGAGACAGCATGGTGGACAAGGGAGTTGTCAGTGTCATGCAAGGAAGGATCTCCGAAGCCAGGTGGGCAGTGGGGCAGAGTCTCCGGTGGCAGATGCCAAGGGAGATCAACATTGTGTGGAGCAGCAGTCTGGTGTGTGGAGCTTGGTTGTCTCAGCAGTGGTCTGGAAACTGCTTCAGTTATACCTTGAAAGTGGTGTACTCCACCCTTCTGGATCTTTTTGATAAATGTCTTGGCACCCCTGCTGGCAAGTGTGAAATTTCCCCAGGAGCCTATATCTGTGGGTGGTTCTGCTCTGCAGACATGGCTGTTCTGATCACATATGCAGATATTCTGGGTTTGTATCGTTGCCAGATATGTCTGCTCTGACTTAGGTCATTTCCTTCTTGAACCAAAGTGTCATAGCTGACTGGCAACCATCTTGGTTGACATGAGTGACTCCACTTTGTTTCATATACTTTATGCTATCTTGACCAGACCAATGCTATTTTATTGGTCCTGCTCTCCATAATTTGGTGAGTGTATGTTGAACTTTATATAAGAGATTGTCAATCTGTTTTCTGAAGTGGCTGTACCATTTTGCATTCCCACAGCAATGCATGAGAATACCAGTTACCCCACATCCCTGTCAAAATTTAATATCGTCAGTTTATATTTTTATTTTTAACCATTCTAATAAGTATATAGTGGTATTTTATTGCCATTTTAATTTAAATTTTCCTAATGATTAATGATGTTGATAGTATTCATATACCTATTTGCAATCTATATACTTTCTTTGGTGAAATTTTGCTTTAGCATTTCTAGTATAGATAATTTAGAACAGTCTACTCTCAAGTAATATTATATCACTTCACTTATGGTAGAAGAGCCTTAAAATAGAACAATTTATTTCCCTTCTCCTGCCCTTTATGTTATTCCTGTCATACAATTTATTTTACATTTTATAAATACTACAGTAAATTGTTATTATTTTTACTTAAACATTAAATTATTTTTTACTATAATTTAGAACATAAGAAAACATCATTTTGTATTTACTCTCCTATTTCCTATTTCTGTTTTTATTTATTCCTTTATATAGATACAGATTTCTATGTGGTATCATTTCCTTCCACCTGAAGGAATTCCTTTAAAATTGCATGTCGGCTGGTGACAAATGGTTTTACTTTTTGTATGTTTGCATAAGCATTTCACTTTTATTATTGAAATATACTTTTACTGGTTATACCATTCAACGTTGATTGGTATCTTCTTTCAGTACTTTAAAGATATTGTTCCACTGTCTTCTGATTTATACTGTTTCCAACAAAAAGTCTCCTAAAATTCTTATATTATTTTCTCTCTGCAAAATGTGTCCCCCTCTCTTTATCACTGGTTTTAAGTAATTTGATCATGATGTGTCTTGATGAAGTTTTCTTAATTTTTATTCCCTTGGGTTGGATCTTTTAAAGCTTGCTTTTAAACTTTATTAAGGAGAACCAGAGAAACCTTTAGTTTAGGTCTTACCTTGTCCCTTAAGTGTGCTGATACACCCCTGAACAGTCCACTCGATACCTCCCATACTATGTTTTCTATTCAAGATGGTGAGAACACCAATGATCCTGATTTCTTTGAGATATGGAGATGTTTTCTACCTGCTTCTTTCAGGTAACTTCCTCACATACATGTTCTGATAAATATTCAGATGAAGACTCAGAGAGGGAGAACTTTCTGTAGATCTTCAGAGTTTCTCTCACTGCAGCTCTCTCTTCTCCTTTACCCTGCCCTGTAAACTCCATACTCCTTGATCTTTTCAAATTCCCAAGTCCATCTGTTCAACTCAGGGACACTATTGGGCTCACACTGGCTTTCATCACCTTGTACTTTGTCTGGAAACTCTTTCCAGGTATTATGCTGAATGATCACAGAACTCACTTCATTTTTTCCCCATCTTTCAGAGATCAGTGTCCTCCACTGTTGTCCAACATCTGAAAACTATTTATTTCTGACCTTTTTAAAGACTTTATTTATTTTATTTTTAGAGAGAGGGGAAGGGAGGGAGAAAGAGAGGAAGAGAAACATCAATGTGTGGTTGCCTCTCATGTGCCCCCTACTGGGGACCTGGCCCACAACCCAGGCATGTACCCTGACTAGGGAATTGAACCAGAGACCCTTTGGTTCACAGGTCGACACTCAATCCACCGGGCTACACCAGCTGGGGCATTCCTAATCTTTGTTGTTTAAGGCAAAAAGGTAAATCTGGACCATTTTTCTCCATCCTGACTGGAAGCTTGTTTTATTTTATTTTTATTTTACTTAATTATTTTTATTACACTTACAATAATATATATTTCACCAGGTTGTGACATAGATTGCATAAAATAATGTATGCAAAATGTTTGGCAGAGTACCTGTAAAAGTAAACTTAATCTTCTCCTCAGTATTTTGTCAATATTAATTAAATCATATTCTTACTATTTAATAAGGAATTCATATTATTTCTAAGTTATCATTTTAAAAACCACCAATAAGTTATTCCACCTTTAGAAATATGAAAACCTGGGAAATTGAAATATAATTTTAAAATACATGAGACCAAAAACTATAAATTATTTTACATATAATGAAATTCCCCTATTGAGCCTTGCCTGTAAGCAAGATATTATTACATAAACATATTTTATAATAATTGATTTTTTAATATTGAAAGAATATGATTTGTTATAAAAATTAAGTGAATATTTCCTTTGATATGTGACTTCTGTACTATTTGTGTGAGACTATGTAAACCTCTACCATTCTGTATTGTATGTTTGTGTATATGTGCACACTCACAATCATTGTTAATGTTTTAATTGTCTTTTAGTTCAATAGCCTTACATGAAGGAAGAAAGACATTTTAAAGTTTTTAGCATAAGTTAAAATGAAGACAGGATAGATACACTCCATAGAATATCTTTCTGGTTAATATTTTCCTTGGCTTCCTCGGTTTCTAATGCATGAACTTCATACAACATGTGTTTCTCACAGCTATTTATTTCAGCCAATATTTGTATGGTAAAATTTATATTTATTTCTCCAAAACTTGATATAACTTTTTAATTTTTAACAAAAAGATATGCAGGATAAGTTTTCCATTATTTTCCAAATATAATTGCTGCAACATCAGAATCACATAGTCATTTTGAAAAGAACATATACTTTCTTTTTTATTAAATCATTTTTTATTGTTATTCTATCACAGTTGTCCCAATTTATCCCCTTTGCCCTCCTCAGCCCTTCCTACCGCCCACTCCCACAGTCACTTCCCACACTGTTGTCCATGTCTGTGGGTCATTCATACATGTTTTTAATACCATATGATCTCACCTATAAGAGGAATCTAATGAACAAAATAAACTAACAAGCAAAATAGAAACAGAGACTTGGAAACATGGAACAGACTGACAGTGACCAGAGGTGGGGTGAGGGGGTTAATGGTGGAAAGAAGGGGGAGGGACTAGAACATATACGCTAGAACAAAAGATAACGTATAAATCGGATGGCAGAGGTAATAAGAGAAGCATCAGAGCATTACTGCAACCATGCCATTGTTTATTAACTCTACCATATTATTGTTTTATTAAATCCAAAAGTAATATTTTAACCATTTTCTCTTTTAATATGATAGTTTGCTGTTTATATGAAGATGCATTTACTGTTTCTGTTATATTTTAATAACTTGGTTTAGGTTTGAGGGTGATGAGAAGTATATTTCCCATTTCAAACAATGGAAAATCAGCTGCTTGTTAGCATTTCTGCTTAGAAACTCTCACTTCGAGAATGAATTACTGATGTTAAGTGGGAGATAACTGCATTACATAGAAGAAAAGGCTATAAGGATTCAGAGTCTCGTTAAGGCAAGAGATCTGGACATTATTAACAGTTGTGCTACTGCTAACTCACATTATGAATTTTGTGGGAAATTATACTTTTCCTTTTTTTCCATAAAATTATTTTAAAGGTATTTTTAAGTTTATTTTTGTTTGTGTGTTTGTTTTTAAAAAGCTATTTTTATTTTTTACTCTTTTTTGTCTTAAAAAAAAAAGCTAAAGGTAATCTGATGTGATGTTGGAGAGATGAGAAACTGATAAAAGACTCCAAGTAACTTTTGAGAAATTCCAGAGGTTTTATAAAAATACATATAATATTACTGTTTACATATACATATGATATTGTTACAATATTAATGATATTAAAATGATTAATAAATTGAAAAGTAAATATGATGTCCTGTTTTTTTGGAAGCAAAAGAATGACAGTAAAATATTTCTTGTGACTATGTTACTTTCCATGAGGTTATCCTCTGCTTTTCTTGTTAAATTGTGACCATATATTGAGTTACTGGTGTTTAGCTTATGTGTCTCATGCAACACCTAATACATGAAGTATTCAGTATTTGGCTGAATGATTGATTTGGCTGTGAAAGAACTGATTAGGATATCTCTAGTTCCTTAATGACTAACTGACTGATTCAGTGTTCCAAAAATTCTGCTTTCTCTAAAAAAAGACTATATACCCCTGTTTGTTTAACTCCATAAAATCATCTCAAATCCCATTCTTAGGTCTTTGCACTTAATGTTCTCTATGTCAAGAGCACTCATACAAATACTGTCCATCTGCTTAGCTTCTTCACTACTTTTCTATCTGATCAATGAATCCTTCTCTGAGAAGCCTTCATTGGTCACTGTATCTAAAATAGCATCCATCACATGCTGACCCAAGACTCTGATTTTCTTTGAAATCTACTTGAGAGTATGAAATGTTCTTGTGTATATGTATACACAGTGTCTAAAACATATTTATAAACTATATACACACACATTTAATGTAGTCTTTGTTTCTCCCACTAGAATGTAAGCTCCTTGACAGTAGCAACAGGTTTTGATGACCAATTTATCCCCAGGGTACAGAAGAGTGAAAGGCACGGAGGAGATATTCAATTAATATTTGTCAAGTGAATGAATAGATGCAGTAAGAGGTGGATGACACACTTCATTACCAGGAGCTTCATCATCAAGACTTTTAGTAATATAGCACACATCTGTTTTCAGTGATAAGGCAGGCTAACTCCTCTGAAGAACTGCCTGTTACAAATCACCTAGTATGCTGTATAAATATGACCAACAGGCATTTAATTACATAGCTGAGTTCTCAGGAAGCTAAGGGAAATTCCCAGGAGCCACACAAAAATGAAGAGGAAGTTAGGAATCCAGTGATACAATGGAGCTGAAACTAAGCTATTCTGGGGATTCTGGGGATTCTTTGCCTTTTTCAGGATCCAAGACACTTGTACCTCCACAGCTTGGGAAGGAGGAGATAAGTCCCTGGCTTCTAGCAAGGAGTGGACCAGGGAACAGGTCAAAGTGTAACAAGAAAGACCCCAGACCAAGCCAAGATCTATACCGTCAGTGAAATGATTAATTAGACAAAAATCAACCTACTATCAAAGGCCAATGACAAATAAAATTATCTATCTAAGCTTGGGTTCTGGGAAGAAAACCTTAAAAAAGCTTCACTGAGATTTCACAATTCCATTCCTGCCTTCACTTTTCACATGAGCTCCTGTATTTGCTACCCACATAGTTCATAAAACACCATGCCATAAAATTAACTTAAAGACATTCTGAGTTGGTAGTAACTTGGGCCACCTCACAAAGGTAAATACATTACCTTTTTGGAAGAAGGTAATTTCAAAAAATGACTCACAGGCCGTCCTCATGGAAAAATTCCCTGAACTGAGGTTCACAATTCAAAATTACACAGCAGAAAAAGAAACCAGGTGCCACAAGCAAAGTGAGGAGGGAAGAAAAGGACAGATTTTGATGACTAAGAAATTGAGATATTAAAATTAGCATGGAAAGATGATAAAATAAGTATGTGTAAATAAATAAAAATGATTGAGAACTTTGTGAAGATAATTATCACATTTGGGAATCACAACATAAAAATATACAAAATAATATTCGATATTGTTCAGGGATATATAGTTTTGGGAATAAGAAAATGAAAAACATAATTATAAACACTACATTCAGGATAATGATACTTCTTTGAAGGAAGTGGAGACAGGGAGAAGAAAGAGTAATGTAATCTCAGATAATATCTTGATGGAGGTATAATTCGTTTTTAGGACAACTGATTTTAAAGGCCAATAGTAATATTTCCTGGTTGACCAAGGATAATCTTGAAAAGTATCTCTGTTATACTTTTTGGAATTACATTCATTTATTAAGGAATTTAGATCATGGACAAACTTTTCTAAAAGAGGAATTCAGAATTGTACAATGACCGTAGTTATCTTACAGTTTTTTTACACTCTCTCAGTTTATTGGACACTATTGATGTTATTATGGATCTCGGTTATTCAAGGTAGTTATTGTATCCTTTTGCACACGCTCAATCTTCATGCTCACCTTTATTTTAAGACCACAAAATTATATATAGGAAAAAAGGTGGAAAAAGCACAATCAAGTAGCATAATAATGATTCTAAATAAGATTTATGTAAGCTGGAATTGGTCAGAACCTGCAAATCAAAATGGTTCTATTAGAGCTACTTTAATATTTCATATGTATTTGATTTGGAGGTAGAATGGAAATAAGATTTCTTGAGTAGCAGATGGGTTATTATATCAACTCATATTGGAACTAAGGCTCTTAAACATAGCTGAACATTAACATCATTTGGGAAAGTTTAAAACATACAAATGCCTGGGCCCCACCTCAGTGAATCTGACTAGGTTGGTTTGGGGTAGAACCTGGGCAGTGATAGTTGTTAACATTTTCCCATATGATTCTAATTTGCAACCAGGAGTTGAAAACAACTTTCCTCGAGCAAAATGTCCTGGTCATGGCATGTGTGTCTCCATGAAACCCTGAGAACGAAGTTGCAGTTTCAGGATTGATATGTTACTCACAGTGGTTCTTGTCATCTGCTCTGATTAGCCTGGAAATAGTTTGAAATCCATTTGTTATTCCTACCCAAGAAATGCAAGAATGCTTTTAGACTGAAATAAAAGAATCAGGAATATATTCAGGACTCATGTATCCACATAGGAGTTTAAGTAGCATTCTAGGGTTCAATATAGTTTTTAAAATACTCTCTTAAAACCATAATTCTTTTGCTATGGAGAATAAAATCCTAGGGTGAAAATAAGGATAGAGAACTGAGATTAAAAAGAGAATGTGAAAGCAATGATAGTGTGTTCCATGTAAGGGTGTGCATCTTTACATGTCCTAAATTGAATAATGAAGACAACACAATAATAAATTTAATCTCAGTGGCATTTACAAAAGAAAACAATGAATATCTATGCTGAAAATTTACTTTGCTATTCTGTACCTAATAGAATGATGTATTTCTTCAGAGCCGGGTGTGGTTTAATAATGGAGGTGAAAAGAGATACAGATAGAAAAATTAAGGGAAAAGTGTTTTGTTTTCCCTTTGGGAAAAAAGTCCTGTTCTTTTGCCTTTGGAAAAAAAAATCATCAGTTCTGAATAAGACTTTTCTCACTATTTCTATCTTTATATAAATTAAAACCTAATACCAAATTCTATACGATTTTGTCCTACTGCATATTTAGTTGCTCAATTAACTTTTACTTAAATAAAACAAAAAGGCCTAGTGAATGCAAAGGTATTGGAATATATAAAAAAAATAAGCATAACATATTTTAGGTTTACCAGCTTCTGAATATGAAAACTGTAATTGATAAAATATGATATTAAGCTTAGACTTTTGCCAAAAAAAGGGAAGTCAGTATCGTGGCACATTATGTGGATCTCTGCTGCCCAATAGGTAGCCATTAGCTTATATATGGCTGCTTACATTTACCTTAATTAAAATTAAATGAAATTTAAAAATCAGTTGATAATTGGCACTAGCCACATTTTCAGTGCTTGGCTACTGTCTTGGACAGCTCATGTATAGATCATTTGCATCCTCACAGAAACTTTTAGTGGGCAGCAGTAAATAATTCAGACCCTTCTGATGCTATCATTGAACACATTATTCATTGTGTTATTTTAGGATGAAATAAGTCAATTTACTTTTTTCTGTTTATGATAATTACTTGTTTTCTTCCTCATTGGTATGTATAGAAGCACTATAAGTATTTTCTTGATTAAAAATGTGAATATTAGTATTAAAAGTAGATATTTTGATGTCAGATAATTATTTTGCTTTCAGGAATCCTACAAATATGGTGTTCCAAGAACCTAGCTTTTTAAAAATTGTTGTTCAATTACAGTTGTCCACATTTCCCCCCATTACTCTCCCTTGCCTTACCCACCCCTCACCTCCCACATTCAATCCTCCCCGCCACTGTTGTCTTTTTCCATGGGTCCTTTATACATGTTCCTTGATTTGACCCTTAACCTAACTTTTTGACATAATAATATTAGATACTTTTTAAAAACTATGAATGGCTAGCTCCTATTTGTTCTTTTCTTCCATTTCCAAGCCCCTTCATAATCCTTATCAAATGCTTTGTTCTTAAATCTGTAATATTTTTAACAGTTAGGTGAAGTTTGTATAAAATGTCTTGTCCTAATACTTAGCTTCTGAGAATGAATTCCCAAGCAAATTAAATTCCTGTCCATAATAAAAATAACTACTATGTATTGAGTGGTTGTGACAGACATAATCATTGAATATATGTTATTCCATTTCATCTTTATAACATTATTATTTTCTTTTAAATATGAGAAAAATAGACTCAGAGAGGCTAAATAACTCACATGCGATCACCTAGCTTACTCTGATTCAAAATCCCTTGAGTTAACAATTATGACATATAAACACTGTTAAGATGGCTTTGAAATCTTGCTACAAAATGCAAGCATTAATTCACTGATTCAGTAATTGAAGTAACCAATTACTATTATTCTTTTCACTCATTCCTTCAATCATGTTTATGGAGTGCCTACCATATGCTAGGTTCTGACTGAACTCTGGGTGTTTGCTTCTGAATGAAATAGATAAAGTCTCTGCCTTGTGGACCTGTAGAAACTGAAGTTTCAAGGCAAAGAAATTTGATTAGATGTGTTCAGTCATGTGCAAAAGAATCAAAAAGAGAAACAGGTATATCAGCTTCTGAGATCCACCAATTAGTGGCTAGGCTATTTTGTCAATTCCAACAACTTGAGAGCCTTCCATTATTCCACCAGTCAGTCAGGCATCAGCAGGGATGAAGATAGAATATATAGTTATATAGGATGATGAGGATCTGGCATACTATTATTATTTCAGAACAAAGAGATTCAAAAAATGGAACCATTGAAACATTGGGTAAAAGAAACAAAATCAAAGACAAAAATCTCATCCAATTTAAACATAAGGACCAAAGATTTTCAAACTATTCACAACTTTTTTAGTACTTTAGATTGGTCTTTTTGTCTAAATTGATCAAAATTACTCTGAAGTGACAATAAAAATGATTTTTACACATAGTTTTAATGTCAGAAAAATAGACACACAATTAAGCTGACATGACAACCAAATAGTATATGTTTAATTCAGAGTGTGAAATTTTTCCTAGTGACCATAATCTGAACAATTCTAAACAGATAAGCTTTAATTTCAGATTATTTGGGATAGAGGCTAATCACTTAGAGTAATAATTTGTTGCAAGTATACATTTCTCTAGTTTAAAGAACAACAAAAAACACAGTCATATAATAGCTGCCAGAGTAACTGAATCCTTTGTCTACTTTAACATGGCAATTCCTGTTGGCTCATTTTGTTGTAAAATATTTTATAAGTCATGAAATCAAATCCAGGAAAAAGACAAGAAAATAATACCAACAGAATGCATCACCTTGATTCATATATTTATAAACACTTTTCCTTGGGGAAATGCATTGCTGCAATAAAATACTTGTAAAGATATTATGTCTGCAATAGCAATAATTCAGGAATGCAGTTATACACTTAGGTGGAAAGACTGTGACATACACTGTAATCTTATATTTTCTCATCAAATCAAGAAATAAATATTTATGAATCAGGATTTATGCAGTATCTGCTAGGAAATGTGCACTCTGATACATTTTTATTCCTTAAAACTTGAAGAAAAATATGGAAAAATCTTAGGTAACATTTGTGCAGAGTGAGATCAATTCATTGACACATTAGTCTATGAAATAAAGTAATCATGCATTATTCAAAGAATTTAGCCACATTCTATGAGACTTATATCTCCTCCAGGTTTAGATATAAATAATATGACTTTTTTCAAGTAGTCTGTAAATAAAATGTAATGGAGTCACTTTATTTTAGTAGCTGGAAAGCAGTAATTTCCAGATATTCAATTGTTCCTAGAAAACGGTACTGATCACATATTTTGACCCAATCACAGTGTCACATAATGTGATGAGCACAAAAATGCTGAGGTTTTGTCTCTGTCTCCAAAAAATTTTTACTTGAATAAAGTAGATATAGGCAAAACAGAACTCTGCAAAATGCCACAGGAAGACATTATCTAAATTATATTTATTTACAAAGAACTCTACCTAGAATGAGCAAATGTATGAGTAATCCTTGCATTTTATAAAAATAATCCCAATAAATTATTTCTTAGTGAAGAAAACCATTTTTTTGTTTAAACATTCTATTAATTTCCTGTATAAGCTAATCGATATCTGTTTTAAAATAAATAACAGTTTTACATACATATATATGTATATTCGTATATATAAGCAAACTTCAAAATACTGATTAACTTAAATATCAATATATTTTAATTTATAATTCATTTTAACTTAGACTTAATGTACTTACATTTCCCACTTTTTTGATGCAGCACCAAGACTGTTTCTTTGAGTTTCATTTTGCAGATCAAAGTTCCACAGTCATATGCACCATCTACACATTTAATTTTGAGAATTTTTAAAATTATGAATAAGGTGGAAACTCAAAGACACTTTGGAAGCACTTTATGTAAAAAAAAAACTAGAATATGATTTTCCCAGTTTTACAAGTGTCTCCTCCACATATTTTAGCAGCTCATGTTGCCACAACAAATTTGAGGGGATAAAGCATAAGTGACTCTTTGATAAATGGGTAACTCAATTAACAGGGATGGGAGCTCAAGGGCAGAGTGGAGAGTAGCCTCCTAGCCATGGGCACTCAGGGTGTCGAGAGTGTCTGCCACTATGCTTTATGGAGGTAGTGAGGCAATTGTTCAATCCAGTGCTTAAGAGATTGTCTGCTATAAAGTGTACCAGGCATTCAGGTAAGCATTTAAAAAATATTAGAGTATCTAGCCCTGCCTGGTGTGGCTCAGTTGGTTGGAGGATCCTCCCATACACGGAAATGTCCCAGTTCCATTCCCAGTCAGAGCATATACCCAGGTTGCAGGTTCGATCTCCAGTCAGGGCACGTTGCAGGAGGCAACTGATGGATGTTTCTTACATCAATGACTCTCATTCATTCATTCATTCATTCATTCATTCTCTCTCTCTCTCCAGCTCCCCTCTTTCTCAAATGAGAATAGAATAAACCTTAAAGAAAAACAGTATATCTAATCCTCATGACAACAGGAGAACTCTGTGAGACAGGCATTATTATATCATTTTTACAAATGAAGAAACTAAATCTCAGGAAGGATAAATGCTTACCCCAAAGCTTTCCAGTTAATAAATACCAAAACTAAAACTGGAACATTGTTCTAAATAGTACGGCCTCCAATGTAGCTTTGATCCTATAATATAATGATTAATAGTTATTTATTGCTGTCTGGCTAGAGAGGAATTCTTTAAGGGAAAGACCCAGTCTTTTTCATGAACAGTGGCCCTTGTGTATAACACCATGCCTGCCACACGATAAACACATGAGTTCTTTGGAGAAACATTAACTTATTTAGACAATAACTTGTTAGGTTGATCCTTGGTCTGATCAGGTGAGTTTTGAGCAAAATAGTTTTTGTCTGTGGCTTTTTAAAATCTTACTAACAGATTTTAAGTGTGCATTACTGTTAACTATAGGTGCTAAGAGAAATAAGCCAGACACAGAAAGACAAGTACTGCATGATTTCAATTACATGAGGTTCTGTATCTAAATTAGTCAAATTAAAAAAATCAAAGACTGAAATGGTCATTACCAGGGACTGGGGAGAGGGAGAAGTGGGCAGTTATTAATCAATAAGCATGAAGTTTCACTTCTGTCTCTTGTTTTTTTTAATTTGTTGCATTGGAGAATGCTATTTCTTAACATTTTCTACAGCTATCTAAAAATTTTCCATTTTTAATTATTATTTACAAGCCTCATTGAGTTGTTATTTGAATAACATTTATTAAAAACCCTAAATCAATAGCTTCTTGCATGTAAAATAATCTTTCAGAAAATAAATTGGGTTTATAAAATAAAAATGAAAAAGTATATAATCTCATCTTCTAAAATGATGCTACTATCTGATATAACGTGCTGATTTACTTTGTTTATTTTTCATGGAAGCTCAAGTTCTGAGATGAAGATAGCGATTAGCAGTTTTAACAGTTATTTAGTCAATATAAATTATACTACAATAATGCATTTTTAAAAAATCTCTCTAGTGGATAGGATCTATTAATATGGAGAATTAAAAATGGAGATACCATTATATAATATTCTGTTGAGGATGACCCTAAGCACATTGGAACAGGTAAAACTCTTAGGGTTTTTTTTTTGTTTGCTTTAATAAAAAAAATTTATATGAATAAGGGTTAGCTACTTCCCTTAAACATTGTAACTAGGTTATTATGAAACCAAGTCTCAGAACATGCTGTGTCATAATACAAACATTTATTAGCAAGGAGGTAAAAATTGTTCATGCAACCTATTCTGTTGGCTTGATGAAGTCCTAGCAGTCTGTCATTTTAGGAGCTTTGACCACCCTTTGACAAGAAATACTGACTCAACCCTGGACAACATCCCAGAAGTATGACTCACTTACTTTTATGGTGAGCATTAGGCAACCAGCATCCTTCTAAACCAAACGCAGGATACAGAATAGCTTACAGACCTAGTCTTGGCTACCATTCCTAAAGGTAGATGCTACAAACCTTTCTGTATTTTTAGGTCCAGTTTATTCATGGATCAGGAGTGTATTTATACTATTTTAACCAGTTCACGTAAGTGGAAAGCATTTTGTTTCACTAATTACCATCCATTTTTAACAAGTACCATGCTAATTAATAGCCAGTCACTAATTTAATCAATGAAAACCCACTTCTGACGTGAAATATGGTTGACCAGTAAAACATATGGATCTGATCAAAGGCAAAGATAGCTAATGTGTTTGCGATCACTACTACTAGAGGGGAGCCCGCCCCTCTGCAAAAGTGGTATCTGTCCCCGGCATGAAGATTCCTCATTAGAATGCATAAACTATCTATGTTGATTTATTTTTAAGCAAGCTACAATCACCATTAAATTTTTTACTATGATTAGGAATTGGTTTCCTAAGAAATGAAAAATACTAAGGGAGATAAATGTAGAGAAATAAGCTCATTTATATTAACATTTTCTCTTTTTATATAGCTGTATTTTCTAACATAGACCTCTGCATTAATTCCCAATATCATTGACTTAAACAATGATGTTTCTCTGTCTGGAACCAGCTGTGTGATATTAGATGGAATGCTCTAAACAGAGTGGTGAGGGAGGAAGTAGCTGCCACCTTGAAAGTCTTATCAGTGAAGTCATGTTCTGGAAATTAATGGGCAGTATATGGTCTCTGCCACAGCCCTCACAAGCTGACTTATTCAAGCCACCACGCTTTTAATATTTGCTCAGTTTTTATTTGGGGGCAAATGGTTGTCATGTGTAAGGGTCAGAAGAAGGACAGATTTGCTTGTCAAAAATACCCTGCCTCTAAATTACAATTCCCTACTCACTGACATCAGTCAAACCATCATTCATTGGTTTTACCCTCTTAATAAAAAATTCGGTGGTTCTCTATTGTTACTTTGAAAAGTCCATTATAGGATGTGGAGGAAAAGGAATCCCTGTGCACTGTTAGTGGGAAGGTAAATTGTTACAGTCATTGTGGAAAACAGTGTGGAGTTTCCTCAAAAATTAAAAATAAAACTACCATATGGTCCAGCAATCCCACTTCTGGGTATATATCTGAAAGAAATGAAGTCACTAATTCAAAGTGATAGCGGTACTCTCCTGTTCTTTGCAGCATTATTCACGTAGCCAAGGTATGGAAACAATGTAAGAGCCTGTCAACAGAGGAGTGGAAAAATAAATGTCACACACACACACACACACACACACACACACACACACACACA
>PVJD01011496.1:0-45850 GCA_004026545.1 Mormoops blainvillei
AGAAGGAAGGAGCCCAATGAAGACGTGGTTCTGAAAATGGGAAATAAAAATTGTTGTCAGTATGATTATCTGGGTGATGTAGTTTGCAGTGTGGCAGGAGGGAGACGTTTGAATGAGCACTCTCCTATTTCAGAATGAAGAAGGCAAAGGTGACAGTTACGTAAGTGGGTAGGTGGGACATGACTAAAGGAAATAAGAAGATAAGCAGATATTGTGCTGAGGAAGGGAAGGATATAAAAAGTAACGTGTATTCAATAAAAAATAAAACAAAAAATACTGTGTAATGATTTTTTTCTTATTACAAAAATAATGTTATTGTAGAAAATTCAGAAAACTGTTAAGAATCCCCTGTGATCCCCCTACTAAGAAATAACCACCATTAAAACTGCACATATATTCTACTGGTTTTTAAATACATTTGACAGTATAAACCTCTGCATATTTTTTAATGCACCTGTACCCATATACAGACATTTTTTGAACATGAATTTCCACTTTATTCTTGCCTATACTTTTTTAAAAAATTGCAGTGATCACGGTGACTTGGGACTCCATGTTTCAGGGCGTAGAATGCTGTGTGGCTAATGACAAGTGGTTCTGACGGGACAGGTGCAGAACCTGTTTAGGCTCCACGGCCAAGTGCAAAGCCTTAACCAATTTTCCTTTTTCACAGAACGTCCCTTCTTCAGACCACTACATGGGGCCAAATGGCTTTCAAAGCCTGGCTCAGGAAGCCATGAGACTGGCGGAGAGGTGAGCACCGTCGGAGGGCACCCTTGCTTCGGACCCTCTGCAAGGCTGGACTTGAACAAAACGGCAGGGTGTTCACACCCTAAGCATCAAATTCATTACCTCCAGGCAGCTTTGCAGCCCTCCATCTGCCTTTTAGTGTATGTAGGTGGCCACTGGACACGGTCATTTGGCAGAAGTTGGGGATCAGGGTGTTTCTTGCCCAGATTTTTCTATGACTCACGACGTGGCTTTGGTGTATGTCAGATGTGCTCCCTCGCACACGCCCCGTGAAATGAATCAGCCCTTGGAAAAGAACACACTGCAGCTTTGAGGGACTCCCAGGCTCCCACGCCGGGCCTGGGAACAAGTAGCAACAAGTCTTTGCTGGCCTGTGGGGGCTATGTCTGTGGACGGGTGACTTCCTCCTGAAAACCAACTCTGCTGGCCCCGGTGACAACAGGCAGCACCTCGGGCCTTGCCCAACTCTAAGCCACCTAACCGTGAAAGCGGTTTGCTCAGAACCCAGGGCTCAGCAGGGTGGCACGCTCTGTTAATCCCGAATGGAATTCAGTCTGCAGAGGGGTTGGCTTGTGTTTTGTAGCATCCGGCTGCCTCCTGAGTTTGTTTTTACCACTTTCTAGAACCAGAAGGACAAACGCATGTGGGGGGCTTTTATTGACAGGCTTTGTCCCCCCTGGTGGTGGCCCAGTTTAGAGTTGTAGCAAAAGCAAGTAGGCGGTCGAATGAAATAAGACCTAGGGGTTTGTTTTTTTTTTCCTTTCCTGCAGAAAACAGGTTATAAATGCCTTCTCCTATCATCCTGATACTGCCCCCAGCCACCTCCACCGCCCACCCCAGGTCTCTCCTGGTTGTGCCATAAATGGAATAGATCAGCAAAAAGTCTATGATGTGAGGCTACACCTGTAGAACGCTTTCTACCTCTCAATAGTGCCTCTAATTCCACCGAACTGGGGCACTTCTATTTGGCTTTTCCAGCCAAACCAGTTCCGTTGCTCCCTGCTCTTCATTTAAATAAAAGACCTTGAGGAAGATCTTGCCAGAAAAACTCCAATTCTTTATTTTTAATTCTTTCAGCCATGAGAAGTCAGCCAATAACATGGAGCAACTGGCGGGGGAAACTGAAGATTATTCTAAACGAGCTCTATCACTGGCACGCAAGGCACTTCAGGAGGGAGGCGGCGGCGGCAGCCTGGACGGCCCGGGTGTGCAAGGGCTTATGGGAAAGTATGTCTCAGCAGGTCCTCACGGGGACCAATGTTCTCTGCATCTTCCCAGGGCATAATGCAAACCATGTGTCTTTTAAAAAATATATTAATAATAAGAGCGACAAGAGAATGAGAGTGTTACTTTGGGGCAAAGCAGGTACCTTTCAGGCTGGAAGAAAGAGGTTGGTTCATTTAAGTTTGTGTTTTGATCGAGCAATTGCATGCCTGAAGATATGGTCACCCTCTGTGGTATTTGAAGGATGTGAGTAAATCTACCTGGTGACATGGAGGATATATAACTAATATATTTATATTATCAAGAATTGGGAAACTTGGGCTGAATTTTCCTGACTCAACCTGTACAGTTTTGAGGTTTATATTTGGATGGTAGAGTAGAGCACATGTATGACACAAAACTTCATTTGGCTTTTCTCATAATTCCTACTACATACTTTTAAGACAACGGGATGTATTTTTTTGCTTTTAAAAATAAAAAGAGTGGCCCTGGCTGGTGTGGCTCAGAGGATTGAGTGCTAGCCTGTGAACCAAAGGGTCACCGGCTTGATTCCTAGTCAGGGCACATGCCTGGGTTGCAGGCCAGGTCCCCAGTCGGGGGCACGTGAGAGGCAACCACACACTGATGTTTCTCTCCCTCTCTTTCTCCCTCCCTCTCTCTCTAAAAATAAACAAATACATAAAATCTTTTAAAAGAAATAAATAGAAAGAGTGAATTCTCACAAAGTCCTCCATTTTCCCCCTCTGCAGATTGGAGAAGACTAAGTCTCTGGCCCATCAGTTGTCCAGGGAGGTCACTCACGCTGACACTGAGGCAGAGGAGTCTCACCAGCATAGTCTGCGCCTTCTCGATTCTGTGTCTCGGCTGCAGGGAGTCAGTGATCAGTCCTTGCAGGTAAGAACATCTCACATGGCCGCTGATATAGAAAGGAAGAGCCATAGCACTTTCCCCTCTGAGATTCCATAACCTCGTTTACTCGTTCAGTTTTGACTCCACGCTGACTGGGAAGGGTGTGTATCCTTGTCATTGTCCATTTCCATGTTCTTTAACCCCAGCCTGGGTCTTTGAAAAGGCCTTGGCTCACATCCTGAACCATTTAATGGATAAAAGTTTTATATCTCTTCCCTACTTCTGGGGACTGCTGAAACCTGTTCAGGAATTATTATGGATAAAATTTGGTATTTACATCTGGGTGATGTCTATAGTACGTCTCCGTACAGCCACTCAGAAGACTTGCGTTCTTCTCACAAGTTTCGCGTTATTTCTGTCATCAATTCCAAATGTAGATTAAGAAGGTTCGGCTATCTCCCTACCATAGAAAGCACTCATAGTGGTTCCGTCCCCTGTATATATAACTAAAACCTAAAATAATAATAATAATAAAAACAGACACAAAACCTATGTGAGGATGGTGGTATGGGAAGACAAGGGGGAGGAGATTAAGCAGTACAAACTTCCAGTTATAAAATAAGCCGTGGGAATGTAGTGTACAGCATGGGGAACATAGTCACATGACCGTAACGGTGTGTGGCGGCAGGTGAAGAGTCCCAGACTTACAGCGATCACTTTGTAAGGGTGAGTCACTGTGCTGTATACCTGATGCTAGTATGATGTGATGTGTCAACTGTAATTAGACATAATTTTCAAAAGAAGAAAACCCATTTGATGCCTGAAGGATCTGCTTTCGGCCTAGTGCCTGTTAGACTTTGGGCACGTGTTGTTGTTTTCAAACGAGGACGGCAGGTCCCCAGAAGACTTGTGTGGTAACCGATGAGCAGGAAGTCGACTCATTCGTTTCCTTGGGCTCACAGGCAGAAGCTAAGAGGGTCAGACAGAAAGCTGATTCTCTCTCCAGCCTGGTAACGAAGCATACGAATGAATTCACGCGTGTGCAAAGCAATCTGGGAAACTGGGAAGAAGAAACCCGGCAGCTCTTACAGAGTGGAAAGAATGAGAGACAGGTATCGTTTTAATGCATTCACTCAACAAAACCTAGTAAATGCCTACCATGCAAATAAATATGGAGAAAAACACACTGGAAACTCTCTAATAGGTCATGGTACCATGCATATAGCAGAAGTAACTGAGATACAGAGACCTTGATATAATTAGCTCAGCTCCACCCGCTGAATCAGCCCTCAAATCTAGGAATAGGACTCCGGCCTCCTGGGTCCAACTTGGGTTCACCTCTGTCTGCTAGCTTGGCTTCGGGAACTATCTAGAGTTTAAAATTATGATTTGCAAAACTGGCCTGGTCTCTGATAGTGGACTAGCGTTCGAGAGTGTTCTCTACCAGGGATCCTTTTGGGTCGTTGGGGTATGGAGTTTGCTCTGTCCCAGATTGGGGAGGGCTTTGCTGCAGCGCCCCTAGACTCTTAGGTGAACTACAGCATTCTGTGGTCACAAAGCGAAATGTGTCAGGGCGATTTCGCTGGCCGGGATGCACTTGCCAGATGTTTATTAAATTTGTACTAATCTTGTTCCATCTGCCTATTTACAGAACTCAGCTCAGCTACTTTCCCGTGCCAACCTTGCTAGAAGAAGAGCTCAAGAAGCACTAACGATGGGCAATGCCACTTTTTATGAAGTTGAGAACATCTTAAAGAACCTCAGAGGTGAGTAATTCACGGTTCAGTTCCCTTGAGCATTTTTAAAGTTGTAACCATGACATTGGTTTATTTTGAATCCTCATATATCTCTCTAAGTGACAGGCACATTGGGAGTATTAATAATAGATGCTTAATAAATGACTTTCTAAAGAAAAAGACTTCATTAACATTTGGCACAATAGGGAGAATTGAACTAGATGTCAGAGGACTTGGGTTCCCATCTCCGCTGGGCCCCACAACCAGCCTGAGCTGGCTGTGTGACCACGGGCGTCACAAAGCCTTTTCGGAACCCACCTTGCTCTTTAAAGGAAGAAGGCTAAGCCAAGTGACCCCTAAGGTCCCTCACAGATCCAACATCCCACTACCATACAGGTATTTCTTCTTTTTCTTTTTTGGCTTTCTTTCCGTTTCTTTTTTCCTTTTTCTTTTTTTGGTGGCCTGGTTGGTTCCAATGTAGAGTGCTTTGCAGTGATGATGGGACAAGCTTTATCACAGCATTCAGATCCCAGGAAATTTGGGTTTGTGCCTCAGAGCCTTGCTTAAAGTTTCAGGCTTCTTCACTAAGGAACAACAACAAATATTCCTAAGTCCTAGGATTTTCTTCACGGAAAGCACCTGTCTACCCATTCTATCCACCCCTCCACTGCTGGCATTGGCAGCTTAAGGGTTAAGGCTCGGACTTGAAACTTTGGGCTTCGAAGAGCCCGATCCCACGTGCATATCCAATCCCAGAGATTGCCTCACTTCGCTTTCTCCTGCCTCCCCGGTGTATCACCAGTGCATTTCACGTAACCCTTTTACGCTGCCTCCTTTGATTGTAATATATAAAATAAGGTGCAACACTGCCATTCTCTGGAGCATTTTCTCAATCTGTGGAGATTTTGCTTCCTGGCAATTGTTGTCGGTTTGGCTCAAATAAACTCATAAAAATGCTTAAAAAAAAAATTCCACCTGCTTCTGATTCACTTTGGGGCCTTAAGATTCTCGCAGTGGTGGGGACCCAGGACAGGCAGATTGTCAGTGCCCATAAGCAAAGGACGAGTTATGGCCCTTTCAAGGCCTCCTTTAAGAAGCCTTCTCCTGGAGGAAAAAGTGGTAGCCACACTCCCCACTCCTCATTCCCAGGCAGCAACATCACTCTTTCCAGATATTTTTTCCTAAAAACTTCAGCCTCCTTCATCTTCCTTTGTAAGTTATTGTATAAGTTTGTTCTCATCTTCGTGGCCATGTTTCCTTATGTCCATTTCAGAGTTTGACCTGCAGGTTGGAGACAGAAAAACCGAAGCTGAAGAGGCCATGAAGAGACTGTCCTACATCAGCCAGAAGGTTGCAGATGCCAGTAACAAGACTGTGCAAGCAGAAGCAGCCCTGGGTGGTGCAGCTGCTGACGCCCAGGGGGCAAAGAACGCGGCCAGGGAGGCCCTGGAGATCACCGGCAAGATACAACAGGTAAGGTGACACGGAGAGGCAGGTTGGCACAAACCACGCGCAACTCCAGGGCAGTGTGGAATAGGAAAGGACATTCCAAAGCATTCAAGGGCTCGTTTGACCCAGAAGGCCCCGAGTCCGGTTGTGGCCCACGGGGTGGCCCCAGATCTGCGTGGGCACCCCTTGTGTTGATGAACTCATAGCTCATCGCTGACTGAGTACTAGAACCCTCTAATTTGCAGCTCCCTTTTTGGACAACACCGTGAGCAGAACCACCCAAGATCGTTTTTGTACAGACTATGGTATCAGTTTCCCAGAGCTGCTGTAACAAAGCACTACAAAGAGGACGGCCTACAATAACAGAAATGGACGATCCCATAGTGCCAGAGGCTAAAAATCTGGAATCAAAGCGTCGGCCGAGCTGCGCTCCCTCTGAGGCTCGGGGTGGAAACATTCCTAGCTTTTGGTGGCGGCCATCCATTCTTAGCGTTCCTTGGTTTATACCAGCATCACTGCAGTCACCGCTGCTGTCATCACATGGGGCCCTTCTCCCTGGGTGTCTCTGACTGTCCTTATAAGGACACAGTCGTCTTAGATTAGGGGACCCCCTCTACTCCAGTGCTGGGAACTAGGACTTGAACCTTTTTGGTTGGCGGGACACAATTCAACCCATAACGATGATCGTCGGTGTTTTCATTCAAGATTATGAAAGTCTGGAGCTCTAGGTCCCCCGTTTCTACGTTCTGTGCGTAAGCTCCGCCAACTCATTTTTCTCTTTTCTTCCATGATGGGCCAGGCTCTGCTTGGTGCGGGGGCTGCGAAGGGGAAGAAGGCCCAGTCCTTCTCTTCCGGGAGCAATCAGTAATGGGGACAGGCCGATCAGTGCCACGTACAACCCGTGTGTTAAATGCCCCTCTAGGAGCACTTCTCAGCTGGGCGAGGGCTTCATCGTTCTATTTAAGCACAACTTCTACCAAGGCGATGCTACTCCGGAAAGCCCAGAGAGTCCTCCTGATACCTGGACTGGCCTTGCTCTTGGACCACTTGACAACTTGCAGAAATAATCTCTGCCTTTAAGTCCTCTGAGGGTCGAGACCCATTTCATATGCCTCTCTTTCTACGGCTTCTAGCACAGGGACATCTGTAACTTGGTGCTTAATAACAGCTATTGATAAAGATACTGGTCAGGTTTGTCCTAGTGAAAACAAAACTCAGAGCTGTAGCCCATTCGTTCTCTTCACCACGTGCTCAACTGTCCCAGAAAATAAAGTCCTTCAAAAGACTGAGGCAGCAAGGAAACATGATAGAGAATGAGATGAGTTTCTCACCCTTTGGATTTTCTCAACTGGTTCCTATTGTGCTCACCATTTGGTGAACGCTGGCCCAAGAAGGAAGCAGTGTCTCAGTGCTGACCCTCCTAGTCCCCAGAGATGCACCCCCAAATTAAGTTGTTGGAAGTAGAGCTTGGGAAAGGGTGTGTCCCCAAGTCTGACCCTCTCCTTGCTCATGTCACTGACTCCATCAGGGCCTGGCTGCAGCTGTATGTTTTCTGCAGTTGCCTTTGGAATGTTTTTGTACCTCACCCCTCTCTTCCCTTCCGTCCCTGGCTCCTTTTCTTCTCCCAGGAGATAGGGAGTCTGAACTTGGAAGCCAACGTGACAGCAGATGGAGCCTTGGATGTGGAGAAGGGACTGGCCACTCTGAAGAGCGAGATGAGGGAAGTGGAAGGAGAGCTGGCAAGAAAGGAGCAGGAGTTTGACATGGATATCGACCTGGTGCAGAGGGTGAGTTCCCACGGCTTTCCACCGGAGCTCCCTTTAAACGTGCCTATGCGGGGAACCCCCTTTCACGACAGGTTTGTGTGTATTTTTCTCAGGTCATTGCAGAAGCTCAAAGAGTTGATAACCGAGCCAAGAATGCCGGAGTTACGATCCAAGACACACTCGACACCTTGGACGGCATCTTGCACCTAATAGGTATGTGGCGTGCCCACCAGCTTCCAGCCCGGTGCTCGAGGCCTTTCCCTAGAAACCGAACCAGACCTAGCGCTGGTGAATGGGAGTCTCAACTTTCCTTAAGGGCGTCAGGAAGTTTCCATTGTCCCCAGGCCCGGATACTTCAGGCAGGTTCCTTGGCATTTTCTGGACTCTGTGTTAGCATCTCTAAGATGGGTCACCGAGCACCTGTTGCTCTTGGAGGTGAAAGTCTCAAGGTCCGAGTGTATTTCGGGAAGGTCTATGGAAGCTCTGATTGGTTAGCAATGTCCCGCAGATCACAAAGTGAACTGTGGAGGCGGGGTTCGAACTTCACAGCTGAAGAGAAGACTGGACAGCTTGCCAGCATTCTGACCCTGATCCTGAGAAGCTAGGGGACAGTTGTAAGCAGAGGAATAATGTCATCACCGTACGTTCAGACAGATGACCGGGTAGCTGCGCAGAGGAGAGCTCAAAGGCGGGTTAGACAAAAGGCAGGGCGGGACTGTTTTTAAGGAAGCTACTGAAGGACTTGGGGAGAGAGACGACGGAGCCTTCTCTGAAGCAGTCGATGTGGTGAGGGGCAAGATCCTCCCAGTCTGGGAAGCCACGACTCACCTGCTGATTCTGCCCAGTCCCTCCCCAAACCAGTTATCCCTAGATGTAACCGGCTGTGGAAACTGGAGCTGCCTGGGAGATAATGTGAACGTGGGAGTTCCATGGGAGAGTGCAGAATGTTAGGGTAACGTAGATGGCACAGCGTGGCAGCAACTCAGCTTTCTCCACGGAATCCCTCCACGAGGAAGCTGATGTGAATTAGAATCCTGGATCTAGGTAGAATGGAGATCACGCCCTCATTTGGCCTGTTGGATCAAGCCTGGACTGCAGCAAGCAAGGAATTAGGTATTGGGCCATCGACTCCGGCCACATTCAGGAAAAGGCTTGGTTCTCCTATTTTAGTTCAATAGAACCACTTCAAAACCTGATTTTTCTGCGGAATATCATCGCCCCGAGAGAGCAGTATTGTCTGTGGTGTTGCACTAATGGGTCTGCTTTGTGATCCAATGAGCCCTAAGGAGTAAAACACCCTCAAAGGGTAAAACACACGATCCAGCTGCAATTGTAGCAACTTCGTTTAGTGTTCCAAAAAAGGTAAAGAAACGAGGAGGGCCTCTGAAGAGAAAACGGGAGTGTGGGGAGAGAAGGGTAGGTGCGAACTATTAAACTTTTACTCTGTGCCAGGTGTCATGCCAGGCGTTGTTATGGTCTAATATCGTTTTAGTCTTTTAAGGTCCTATGAGGTGGGTTTTATTTTTTTTATTATTTTATTTCACAGAGGTGCAAACCGAGGCTCCAAGAGGTTAGTGCTGCCGCACAGGTCACACAGTCAGTTGTGGGGGCCGCATTCGAGCCCAGGTCTCTTTGTCTCCAGCGCTCCTACTGATTTGGAGCAGCTCATGCTGCCTCCCCCTGGACGTACTGATTTTGTCCCCAAGCTTACCAAACTCTCTCTTCATGCCCTAAGGCCCTAGAACCGTGAATTCTCCCAGGCCCCCAGGTGAAAGATTGATCCATTTTTGTCACAGTGTTGTTCCTACTCTAGGGGCTCCCTCCGTTCAGTCCTGGAACAATAGCATTTTAATTACTCTAAGTATAATAAACCCACGCCATCAAATGCTGTTGTTCCGCTTAGATATGAGGGGCCATCGGACCTTGACTTTGAATTGACCAAGGGCTGCTGCTGAGACCTATTCAAACCAAAGGAGTGAGGCCAGGCGCTCTTCGTGCCGATGTCAGTTTTAGATCGTTTATGGGTAAAACATACCTGAACAAATGTTAGCTGCGTTTTGTATTGGAAATAAACCAGCATCTAGCTAGATTCCCACTGTTTCAGGCCCGGCTGAAATCTTGCATCATGTCCTCACAGCTGTAACCCATGCTCCAAATAGCAAAGCATACCCTGGCCTCTATGGACCCTGAAGCCCAGCCAGTTTCTAAAGGTTCTCCAATGGGAAACAGCAAGATATTGCCTAAGGGTGGCTCAGAAAGCATAATTTGGGGTTGATTTCTGATCCTAGGGTGAGCTCAGCCTTTTAAAAATGCCTGGCATGTTATTTGCTCTAGGCAGGTGAAAGAGGAATTAGTTAAGGGTACAGAAGGGCCCGTGTATGTTTAAGGAAATATACGCACAGCTCTTCTCTGTTAACCCCTTCCTCCTCCTCTCCAACAGACCAGCCCGGCGGTGTGAACGAAGAGGGGGTGGTTTTACTGGAGCAGAAGCTTTCCAGAGCCAAGACTCAGATCAATAACCAGCTGCGGCCCTTGATGTCAGAGCTGGAAGAGAGGGCGCGTCAGCAGAGGGGCCACCTCCACGTGCTGGAGATGAGCATCGACGGGATTCTGGCTGATGTGAAAAACTTGGAGAACATTAGGGACAACCTGCCCCCAGGCTGTTACAACACGCAGGCTCTTGAGCAGCAATGAAGCTACCTTACAGATTCGCCACTGAGGTTCCTGGGATACAGACCTCAGGGCTCAGGCGCTCTCTCATGTGGACAGGGTGGGACGTGGACAATTGAACATGTCGCATAGGTGTGCTCAGGTCAACTGAACCTGATCCCACCCCTGAGACCCTGGCCAGGCAGAGGTCTCACTGCATCAGCGCGATGCTATTTGCTTCCTGATGCTGGGCAGCGAGGCAAATAGCATTGAGTAGGAGACCGATCAGGGCCTGGACCCCAAGGGATAGACTGGATGGAAGGACAAAATCTTTGGGCAGATGATTGCCTCAGGATAGTCATAAACCAAGTCCTGGAGTATGCACAAGTGCTGCAGGGTAATAGCTCATTCTATGAGTGATGCGACTAAAGGAAAATGTTTTAACTTTGCTCACACATAACATTCTTCCTAATGGCAGCACAGAGAGTGAAGTCAAGTCCTACCATGGCCAGTGAAACACGATCGACGCGTCACATCCAGTGTTCTTGTTGATAGCGTTCCTTCCACTTAGCTCCCAGTACATACGCGGGTGCTCCCCTTTTAAGCTGGAGGGAGCGAACGGTGATGGAGTGAGGAGTGGCACGGCCGGCCATTGGAGCAATGGTGCCCGCTGGTGCCCTCCTGCCGTTCAGTTCTTCTGGGCCCATGAGGGATGTCCTGCCTCTGATGATTCTGTGGCATCAGCCCTTCAGCATTTCCTCCCAGCCAAGTGAATATTGGGAACTCACTTTTGGGTTTCAAAATGATTGAAAAATGTAGCTTGGGCATCGAAAGAGGTGTCTAGAAGATTTATTAGTCCTAATTCAATCCCACTTTTCAAACATTAAAAAGTATTGGCACCTATGTATTTTTATCTCATTCTCTGTCTTGTCCTATAGAAGACAATGTTCCTGCTCAGTAGAGCTCAGTAGTTGAGCTCAGTAGAATTCACCCTTCCATTCCTCCTTCCATCCACTCATCCATCCATCCTTACAACTTGTATTTATTAAGTACCCCCTGTGGGACAGGGACTGGGGTACAATGGTGACATAAGCTCAGAGAGTCGATTGTCCAGTGAGGAAGACAAACATTAAAAAAAAATACACTTAAACTTACAAATCGTGGTCCTCTCAAGTGGTGTTGACTGCAATAACCCCCCGGTTTGCAACCTCTGTTCTCAACGGAACATATGTTGCAAGACACTCCCATGGGAGCACTTGGGTTTTGGCCAAGCTGAGACGGCTTCTGGGTTGTGCACATGTCTTTGCATTCCAGCGGTCACTCTGCCCCTTTCCACAACCTATTGCAACAGACTGTTGAGTCATGGTAACACCAGTGGGAATTGCTGGGAAAACTGTGGGCACTTCCACCCCAGCTGGAAGACCGGAGCTCTGCCTCGCCTCTGTGTGTCCTCGGCTCTTCATGGACATGTTTGAAGTAAAAGGATAATTCCTACATGCCTGTGGTCAGTTTCTATTTGTTACACTCGAAGCCTGAGGTAGAGGTTCCAGAACAATGGGAACGAAAATGTCACAGAAAGGGCAAGGAGTCCTAGAATGAGCATTTTTAACCCTTCTCCTGAGCAACTTATCTGGCCCTCTCCAGCCACGAGAGAACAGTGACGAGATTTAACTGGTGCTGTCTCTTAGGCCTGAAGGAAGATGTATTTCTGGAATGTCCTGAGCAAGGTGGGGGTTGTAGTGAATACGTTTGTCTTTTTTATCGGCTATCAAATAAAGGCAAAAATCAGTAGTTGTGGTACATTGCCCATGCTTTCTAACACATAGGCATACAATAAATCCAGATCCCGAATCGGCCCTCTTCCCATGTGGCTGAGGAAAGAATTCTGCCCCTGTCCATACTGACCCTCCCCACCTGCCAAATACTGACAGGTCTGATCACTTTGCTTTACCTTCTGTGGAAGTGAACTTACAATCTTGCCTTGACGGACTCAATCACATGTTCTACAGATCTCTCGCTTTAATGAACTAGCGCCTAGAAAATGGAGATGTATCAGTTCAGTTCATGTCAACCTAAAAATGTGCATAACTCAAACACAATAGACTTTTTTTTCTTGCTCCTATAATGTGCTGAATGGGGAGCAAGTTGGCAGGGTGGCCCTCCACGTGGTCAGTCCAGAGGCCCTGGCATTTATAACATGTGACTTTTAGGGTTACCCTGGGAATTATCTCCATTCCAGTGGGTGGCAGGAAAAAGGCCTGGGGGTGCGGAGAGACACATGGAAGGTTTTTGTGGGCCAGGCTAACATTCTGTGGTCTAGGCCACATCTAACTTGCGAGGGGTCTGGGGAATATAGTCCTTTGTAGGAAGCCACTTCTCGGTGACAGTTCTACACTAGGAAAGGGGAGTGCATTGTTAGTGACCGGCTATCTGTCTCTGCTGAGTGTAGGGTCCCGCAGCACATACACTAGGGGACTTCCTGAGGGATTCTATTAGCTAATTACCAAGGTTCATGCCATCATAAAAGGATTGTTCAATGAGATAGATTACTAAGAATGTCTTCCCTGGGGAGGGATGACAATAGAAGCATGACTCATGTGGCTCCTTTGGTTTAGAAATGGTCATTTCTGAGGTTCTGATAAGTTGTCCCTAAGGAGAGAGAAGGGGCATGTGACTCAGAGGTGGCCTGCTCAGGACTTAGCCTCTGTCACCAATCTTGACCTGACCCTGCCACGTCAAGGGAGCTTCTCTTCCGATTCGCCATCAGTACTTATAATCTGGAGTGAAAACTTTGTCATACTTCTCCTCTGAGAGTTTTCTGACTAATTTTGTCAATGGTGGGCGATGACACACATCCCCCTCTACTTTGACTCATGGGATTTCTGTGGGAAGACAGGGGTAGAAATGAAACTGCCCATAGACTAGAACTTCTTAGCAGACGTACTTTTGATCTTACCCCAGGATATGTTTTCCTTTTAGTATTCTTGGGAGGCCAGAGAAAATGGTAAGCAAATACTCGGTAATGTCCAATGTTTGGAACACATCTCAAGGACCAGGAATATGTTTATCATGTCTTCTTTTGACATTTTGCATGGTCATGGGAATGTTATGGCTTCTTGCAGTGGTTCAGTTTTCCCGCCTGGAAAGCAGAAATCGGATGTTTTTTCTCTCTGCTTTTGTTATACTATGATCGGCATGAAACTTCCTAGAAAATTCCGAGATCTGAAACTTATTTATGGGTCATAAAGGAAGAAATGTGATGTGGGTGTATGTGAATTCATATTTAGAATATATATTTGATAAGCTCACAAAAGTTAGCATATTAAAACAGTGTTTATCCCTTATTTTAAACAAGTTCTCATTATTATATACTTTCAGGACAGAGAAAAAAAGTGTTTAGCTTTGTGCCAAAATTGCAAACATATTTACAAGGAATCAATTTACGAGGCATATCAAGCATCATTTTCCTGGGCCACCAAACTCACACGGATACACGCAATGCCTGCTAATCTCAATTTTCGACAACAACAAAATACTAAGAACAAAAATGATTTTAAAAAAACAAACCCACAACTAATCTGACAAACAAGCAGCTAAGCCTTAAATGAGCTGGGCTAACAGGAAATTGCTATTTCACCTTCTGAATCACAACTGATATGAGCTAGTGACAGTCACCATGTAGACTTAAACCAATACATCATGTATGTCACAACTAAAAATGACATAAGAACTAGGAGTTACAGCAGGATTGAGCAATTAATAAATTTTTCTTTTTTTTCCTTTTTGCTTTTTTTACATTGCCAAAACAAAGTGCAAGTTTCATAATTGGTCTTCCTGAAGACCTTCTGTACCAAAAAAGTTAAAGTTTTAAATTTTCAGAAATATATTTTTATTTCATAAAGAACTCAACCAATGCCGGACTATACAGATTAGGTAGAATCTAAGATTTGATTTTTTTTTAACTGAGAAAACTTAGGCACAATTCACAAAATTGCTAATTCTTCTTCCCTGCTTATGATCTTTGGGTGTGTTGTGTATACTTTCATATTACACACATGGCATCAGCTAAACCAGGCGGAAAATCTACTGCTCTAAGAACTTTTTACAACTGTTGCCTCTTGTCAGATAGGACTACAAAGAAAAAGAGATTAATTCCACAACCCACGGAGAAGATTCTAGACCAAGACACGAGGCTCTAGTAGCATTGTCCTATTTATTAACATAATTGTAACATATTGCTGATAAAACCTTTGTGTGACTACTCTAAGCAACAAAATTTTACTCAAAATATTTCACTGGGAAATGGTGTTGCAACTCGAATGTGGTTTTTATTAATGAATTGGTTCCTGTAAAGCAAACCTTACTCTTAAAATGGTAGCTTGAGTGACCAAAAAGTGATTCCAAAAAAGCTTCCCCCTCCCCATGCCAATCCTTGAGGCTTCTGGGATCAAGCTGAGTTCTGGACCCTCGGACCGAGCGGCAAGAGTGGGACTGCGCCCCAGCGAACTGGACCCGGTTCATAGGACACTCCCAACTTACACGACAGAGAAACCGTGTGAAGAGCTGGGTTTACCGAGCAGCTCTCGGTAGGTGCGGACTGGATGGGTCCGTCGAAGTGTCGTCGTCGTCACCACCACAGTGCGACTCCGAAAGCGCCCTCATTGAATGAGCTATAGAACTGGCCCATTTTCCTCCGCCCCGCCTCCTCTGTTGGCCTTCCTGCGGTAGTCACGGGAGAGATCCTGAGCTTTTCCTATTCTGCTGATTGATTTTTGCATCACTCTTTTGATGAATGAACTATAACATGCTTCTCTTAGTCCCCTAAAGGGTGTGCGTGTGCGTGTGTGCGTGCGTGTGTGTAGTTTGGATGAATAGATTTGGGCTGTTAAGGTACAAGTTGTTTTTCCCTGTAATTCCCTGCCTTTTGCTGTAGATTGGTTACTGAGTCTCGCTTCCTATTTGATTACAACAGCAAATTCTTTTATTCTCTTTGAGAAGCTGGAGCGTGAGACCAGAGAACACTGGGGAAAGGTAGGTAGGTCAAGCTGAGACGGGAAGAATGGTGTCTCTAGAAGCTCTAGCTCTGGGTTTCAGGCACTTCAGTAAGAGACTTCCCTCCCCTGTTCCTATGTACATTCAAGGGAAATGAAAGCAAGAGAGGCTGCCCGGGGGTAGGGGTGGAGAATGAGGTACCAGCTAGCAGCAGACTCCCCCAGAGGGCCATTCCTTGAAGAGAAAGCCCTTGACACAAAGGAGTTCCCTCCCCTGTTCTCACGCATATCAAGCCACTTTCCAAAAAATGGCAGGGACATTTTTCACTGGTAGACAGAAAACGCCGCTCCGGACCCCTCTTGATATGATCTCTCCAACCCACGCATTTCTCACAATCCCTGAGGCGGGCCAGCCTTGGGTTGGACTGTGTAGGAAGGAGCAGGACCCCAAGGAGAAGTCAGGGCCTGGTGGCTAGCCTCGGGGCACTTGGGGCACTACTTCAAACTCTGAATCATCTTTCCGGTTGTTGACACTGGCTGAGTTACAGTGTCCTGCCCTGGACTGAGAGAGGGGTTCTGACCTCCACCTAGCAAACAAAGAATGGGCCGGAATGGAGAATGAGCAATTCTACCCCCAAAGAAGAATCACTTCACTTTTCCTTGTGTGAAAGGAAAGCTACTGTATATGCTTCCCTGTGATGCTTCAAGCTAAGAGCTGCCCCATTTCGTTCCTAGAAATCTCCTTCTACTGCCCTGGGCTTTCTCCTCAGCTCACGTCCTCTCCCTTCCTCTGGGCCGTCCCACCCTGACACGGAGTGCACGGAGCAGCCCTGCCCTCTCTCATGGGCTGTGGAATGAATGGGGCTTGACCACAGGGCCCAGCAGGGTAACAGAGTGGACCAGACACTGAAGATACCTTGTCTCTCTCAGATCTGCTCGGGTGGATGCTCGCAACAAGCTCGACCCGTGAGCTCCATATCTTTGAGGATGTCGCGTGCCCCCAGAAAACCCAGCTCCTTAATTTCCTTTGTTTCTTTGCCTAGACAAAGGCTCTTCTGTCTCTCTCCCTCCAACACTAGTGTCATCTGGAGCATTCTGGGTCTTTCTTAGCCTTCCACAAAGCAATCCTTTCTTGGAGTCAGAGAGTCGCTTTCTAGGATTTCCTCCAAGCTGTTGAGGTTTCTTGATTTCTAAGGGAAACTCAGCTGCAGCCTTCCTCCTCATCCCAATTTGCCCCCAGGTCTGCTGCAGACAAAGCCATAAACAGGAAGCACCTTGGTCAGACACCCTTTAAGAGCAAGATGCCAGATAAAGGCTGAGAAGAGTAGAAACCACGTATTCCCTGGTCAATATCATGGGAACCGGAGGGGCAGAGGCCATGGGATGTGATACTGAGGGTCAGGGAAACAATATCCTTTTCCTGGGCTCCGTACTCGCTCTGCGACTTGGGCCCGGCCACTTAATTCAGGTGCTCTCTGCTCCCTCATTTTTAAAGGAGAATGCTCAATCAATTAATCTCTTAACGTTCTTTTCACTTATGAACCCATGATCCTTAGCCAAACACTGAGGCCCGAGACTAGAATCTTCCTTCCTTCCTCTGGAGGTCACTTCCAAAATCCAAGCGGAATCGCACCCTCCTGGGTGCTACTCCTCTGTGTTCTGCTGCTGACCCCGGTCCCTCCCTGGAGTCTACTTAAGGACGTTGCAGACCTGAAGTGTGTGGCGAAGACCATTGTTCTTGGTATTAGATCTCGCCCAACCCCTTCTGGGCCATAGCTGGTACTAGATTTTGATAAAATTGTCCCGCTGGTCGGGGACCATTCCTCAAAGACGACTAGGAACCCACGAGCCAGAGGCTGGATGAGGCAGAGCAGAAGAGAATAAATTCCTTCTGGCTCTCCAAGCAGCACATGCATGGGGCCTGAACAACCACAACGGGGTCTGTCAATACTGTTTCCAGGGGCAACGGGGGAAGGTGGGAAATGAGAGAGAAAAGGGCTGACACGGTGCAGCGGCTCTCACTGCCCCACCCCTCCGCCAGGCAGGTCTCCTCAGGTGGTGACAGGGGCCGCCGGGCCCAGCAGGAGAAAAGACCAGCCTCAGAAACAAGGCCCAGGGACCACTTCTCAAGAAAGAATTGACCTCACAAGGGTGCTCACTGCTCATGTGACCGCACCTCGAGTGGGTGGGGAATCATCAATTTCCAACAGGACGAGGAACTGCTTTCTCCTACGTCATCCTGGCCTCACATCATGACACAGGCATGTCCCAGCCGAACAGACAATAAATAATCGCAATTAACAAAGATCTCTAGGGATGAGTGAATCCCCAGCATGTTTGACTTCAGAAAGGACTGTATTATCAGGACTTGGCCTTGCATATGGGATTCCTCTCAAATGCAGGAATGTATGGCCTCCGACGGCGGCTTCGACAGTGATCTGAAGGATCCTTGGGGAGGAGCCCTGCACTCTGCCATCAGTCCCAGCCCCAAGAAGTAACTGTACAGGTGCCACCAGGAAATGGGGATGGACTGGCTCTGTGGGAGCCTAGGCCTGAAGCCTCAGAAAAAGGGTCTTTTGAAATGAAGGAAATGGACTCAAATTCTTCTAAGATACCCTACTGTTCCCAGACTTGCCTCCCACCTTTCAGAACTTGAAAGTCTCACTCTTGACCCCAGACTGCTACTGCTGCTGTTGGAGGGAAGGCGGTGGGGGCGGGGGAGTAGGTAGGTGGGGAGTGGTGTCGGGAAAGTGGAGGCAGCTTGGCCTTTTTACTGGGTGTGGCCCTCACGCACTTGCTGCACGGAGGCCGGCCAGGGTATCCCATCACAGGGAAGTGATCCCTCAGGACTGCATTGAGGCTACAAACGTAAACAACCGCGGACACTGATTTCATCCAAGTTCTATGAGGCGTGAACAACAACAATCAAAATCAAAACAAAACAAACAAAGAACAGAAAAGAAAAATAATAGCCCTTTGTGGTAAAGGGCATGCTGGGAAGGCGAGAGCCAGAGCCGCCTCCCCAGAGCATGCTGGGAGGATGGGCACCAGAGCCACTCTCTAGAGCATGCTGGGAGATGGACACCAGCACATCTCCAAGGACTGCGTTTCCCCCCAAACTCCCACCCCTATTCCCTCACCCACCCCCAACCCGGAGACTAGAGGAAAGTTTGTCCAAAGATGACTGCGGAATAAGGGACACTGTGGTTCTCTGTGGGTCCCCACACTGTGGGGAGTCGAGGGGGAGAACAGTCACGATGAGGAGATGGAGAAACAGGCAGGAGAGAAACAGAGGACTGACAGAGACTGGAGGGGCCAGTGTGTTGGCGGAGGACAAGGGGAGAGTGGAGCAGAGGGCTGTGTGGCTGCTAGCCCGAGGCGTTGATATACAGCTGGCTCTTGAGAATGTAGTCAATGACCGGCTGGGACAGGTAATCCACGACGTGGCCATCCCCATGCTGCAGGGCCAGCCTGGATGAAAAGAGACAGTAATCAGGTCAACACCCTTCCCTGAAGTGAGGCCGAAGGACTGGTCTGCCCACTGTCTTTCAGGGCAAAGGCTAACCCAACACCCCATCAGCAGCCTTCGCTTAGGCTAAGTGAATGGAATCCCTAGTAGGAAACGCCCTCTTGGCCCCACAATTCGTCCCCCAGCCTGGTGATTCCATTGCATCCTGGCTCTGCTACTTTCTCGCTGAGGGACCTTGGGCAAGCTATTTAAGCCCATCTGGTCTTCAGTTTTCTCTTCTAGAAAATGAGTGTAACAACTCTCTCAGTTATTACAAGAATTAAGTGATTCTCTATGAAAAGCACTTAGATTAGCCCAAGCACACAGCGTGCATTTCAATGTTAGCTATTCTTATTTCATTCCTTTGTGCTTCTCTGCACCGTGGTTTTGTGAAGATGAGTCTCATCGGGGTTCTTAGGGTTCCCCATTTCCTTTCTTTCCTCCAGGAGCCTGATAAAGAAGGTGCCCTTCCCCAGGACCCTTCTCACAAGCCCGGGGGGTGTGAGAAGGCACCAACAGGTACCGAAAGGCTCCAGGGATGCACTTTGGTTGCCGCACAGTTTTGCTCCAGCCTTGGTCTGGCTGCTTCCCAGTCTCCTCTGATGATGATGAGTCAAACGTACCTGCTCTTGGTTGAGCTGACAACAGACATGGGGTGATTGACGTCATCCTTCACCACCAGGATGTTGTTCTGGGGACAGAGCAGAGAGAGTAGGTTGCCAGCCCCCCGAGGCTTCCCTGAGAAGGGCCACCTCACAGAGCTACACCGGCAGGGAGATGGAGAACTCACTTTGTATTTGCGGAGGATTGAGGAGTGATTCATGATTCGGTCTGTGTCAGCTGCGTCCCGGGGCACCACCACGATCCCAAAGTCCCCAACAATCACCTCCATCTGAAGAACACACACACACACACACACACACACACACACAAAGAGAGAGAGACAGAGAGAGAATATGAGCCTTTTGTAAGATCACGACTCCAAATCCCTACCAAGCAATTACTCAGCAGGGCGGAGCTGTCATCCATGTGGAACCTCAAGCTTTAGCCTTACACTTGCCTTCTTAGCCCCGTCAGGCAGCTCCTTCAAGTAACAACCCGTAACAGTGTCAGCGGAACAAGTGAGAACTTCGCCGGGCACACAGAAGATGCATAATGAATACCTTCAGACTGAATGAATAAACATGCTTCTGCATGTCTGGGCGGGACCCCTCCTGTTCCCGAGACTCCTGTTGAGTTCATAATGCTGAGGAACAATGTGAGTGACACAGAGTCCTTACAGGTGGACAGCCTCGTGGCGACACACATCCCGCTGCCCGGCAAGGGAAACCCCAGCCCAATGGGGGGGCCACTGAGAGGGGCCGCAATGCTCCCCTGTCACCCCCGTCCACGCTGCGGTGGGTCTCGGTGACAGGGAAGAGCTCGTAACGCATCAGTGTGTGCAGGGCCAGGTAATGACAGGGACGCCACTGAGGTCAGCCTCTGCTAGGAGCTTGCTGCCATAATGGGAGATAAAAGCTTTCCATTAAAAAAATAATAACCATTTTTCTTTTTCCTGATTATAGGCACAATATGAGCTTGGGAAACTCAGGAAAAAAAACCAATCAGAACCACACCACCGAGAGAACCACTAAGGCAACCACAGCATATCTCTGTCCAGCGCTCCCCTCTCTGCGGTGCATACATCCATATTTGGATTCAACGGAAAAATAAGTCATTTTACCAGCATTTTTAATGAAACGTCCTATTGTGAGCATTTTCTCACATCATTAAAGTTATTTGAAAAGGTTAAGTTGTAGCACTCTGCATTTCATTGTCAGGCTATACTATGATGTAGTATATCATATGTTAAGCCTGATATGTTAGACCAATCTTGGGTTACAGAAAGCGTGCGGCGACTTCTAGTTTTTTGCAATTATGCATCACACCTCGTTGAAGATCTTCATACATAAATCTTCTACCCCATCTCTGATTACTTCTTTAGGATAAGAAGTAAAATCAGCAGGTGAAAGGATATGAATTGGACATATTTCAAGCTCTTGAGACATATTACCGAGCTGCTTTCTGGAAACGCGTGCCAATTTCCATTTTCAAAGAGGCTGAAAGCGATGGCACTTAGAGACTGGGATCTAGCCTGGGCGTATTACTCTTTAAATCGTGCCCATTAAGGATCCCAGAGGGAGGGGGTGGGGAGAGGGAGGCGGGTTGCTTCTAGGCAGGGCTGCTCCTTGAGCAAGACCTCTTGGTCCGGCAGCGAGGGCCGCAGGTTTCTCCTCGTAAAGCTCCAAACTAGTGACGTAAACAGACACTACGGAGCACTGTAAGAGCTGCTTCCACCGGGGATTTCTGTGCCAGCAGAATTCCACGGCTAGGTCTGACTCACTGATCACGCTCGTGCGCGCGCGTGTGTACGTACGCGTGCGCGCGCGCGCGCGTGCCCTTGGGCATTTCCATCCACTTTGCCCTACTTCTGCCGTTGCTTACAACTGAAACTAGAGTTGCAATTGGAGCTCTGATGCTGCCGAAATAAACAGTTGGCTGAAGTTGCCCTAGGAGGGAAGCTGGGGAGAGAAGGTAAAGGTTGGTATAGAATACTGGGGCCCCCACGGGATTGTGCCAGTTGGAAAATCAGAGCATTGCGCCACAGGCTGCCCTCATTGGTGGTGTCCAGATCCGATAAACTGGCACGGCGTGTTCGTCCTATAAACCAGGAATGTTAGGGAGAGGCAGGGCAGGGAGCTGGAGATAGACCGGTCTCCTCCTGCCCTAGCTTTTAGAAGGCTGCCCTGGGGGTCCTTACTTAGGAGGTAACCCAGAACACTGGTTCTCACACTGGGCTGCACATTAGAATCGCTTTAGGTGCTTTAAAAATTCCCAAAGCCCAGCTCACACCCAAGATCAATTAAATCAGAATCTCTGGGAATGGGACCTGGGCATCAACAGGTTGTTGTTGTTGGTGGTGTGTTGTTGTTGTTGTTTTTAATTCCCCAAGTGACTGCAATATGCAACCAAGCTTGAGAAGCAGTGATCTAAGTACTGAATGAAAACTCCAGGGGAATTTGTAGGGTAGAGAAAGAGATAGGAAAAAGAGGGCAGGAGAAGAGGAAAGAAGGGGTGGGGAGGGATGGGAGGTATACAGGAGACCCCTCCACGGCTCAGCCCTGTAGATGTTTCAGGGTACCTGGTGTGGACTGGGTAATGAAGGATCTGCCTTCCGTTCGATTCTGAGAACTTGATGCGTGCTTCATATGTGAAGGGTGAAATAATGGGGCTATATAAAGAGAGCATTCTAGTTTAGAGCATGAAAGTAGTGGCTCAGAATGGCAGTCAGGGCTCCGGGGTGCATGGCCCTACGGGTGACATTAGTGCATCTGCTGCCTTCCACTCAGGAACTAATGATCCGAGCACTCAATCAATAACAGTACCACGCGGTTCCGTGGGTGGCAGGCAGACGGAGGCCTTGCTGCTTGAGATGTTTTTCTTTTTCAGAAACAGGTGACAGACAGACTTGCCCCAATATGTCCATGAGCCCCTTAACCCTCTGACATCAATCAATCAACCCCCCAAAATGTTTTCCCTATAGTCTTTCATTTTCGTACATAGAAACTCTTCCTACAATTGCTGATGCCAAAGCCTCGGCACGTTCCTCGATTCCTCTTTTTCTCTCGCATCCCACATTCGATCTACAAGGCAACACAGTTGGCTCTGATTTCAAAACAAATGCAAGAATCGCCTCTTTTTAAACCATTTCATCACTTCTACCCTGGTCTAAGCTTCCCTTTTTCAGGTTTGAAAATGGTCCCCAAAGATATCCAGGTCCAAATCCCCGAAACGTGTGACCAGAAACCACATGGCAAAAGAAACTTTGCTGATGTGATGAAACTAAGACCCTCAAAATTATCCTGAATAATCTAGGGGGAGGGGCCTAATTCAGTAACAAGTGTCCTTACAAGAGGGAGGCAGAGGGGGATTTAACACAGAAGAGAGAAGATGATGTAAAGACAGAGCAGAGGAAAGGTTCGAAGATGCTCTGCTGTCGGTCCTGAAAATAGAAGGGGCCATGAGCCAAGGAAAGCAACAAATGCAACTCTAGAAGCCGGTCAACACAAGGAAACAGGTTCTTCCCAGAACCCCTGGGGGGAATACAGCCCCACCAGCAACTTAGATTTGGCCCAGCGAAACCTGTGTGGACGTCTGGCTTCCAGCACGTAAGAGAATAAATTTGTGATGTTTAAGCCACCGAGCTTGCAGCCACAGATATAACGAATCCACTTCCATCATCTCTCACTTGGACTGCTCTTCTCTCTCCGGTTTCCTCTTGCCTTTTTCAGTCTATTCCCAATAGCTAGACTGATAATGTTAAAATATAAGCCACATTACGTTGCTCCTTAGTTCGAAACCACTCACTGAAATATCACCTTCTCAGTGAGACCTTCTGTAGCCATGCTGTTGCAACTCACATCCCTTTGCACATAGACCCACATGCTCTGCACACCCTCACCGTCCCTCCCCTCTCCTGTGTTTCATCTTCCTTCTAAATGCTTATCTCCATTTACCCCCAGGTGTATTTTCTTTGTTTAACCTTAGTTTTATCTCTTTCTCCTCTGTAGAAAAATGGCACGAAGGCAGGGATTTTTGCGTGTTGTTCACTGCCGTGTCCCCAGGTGGAAAGGCCCTGGCACATCCTGGATGCTCACAGGTTCTGTTGAACAAGTGGATTCCTGCAGCGTTTCCCCTGGCAGTTGTGACTGAGGTGTTAGCTGATGAGCCCTCCCTGTCTGCGGACATGGTGTGGAGGCCCATTGTGCCTCATGGGAGCTCTGGAGACCCAAGGAAGTGACTCTAGAGATGGACTTCCAGGTCCCTATGACAAGCAACGGTGATCTTAATTTTGTGGGTTCCCAGACTTCATCTGACTGGTCAGCAGAATCCCCCGGGGAACTTTAAAAATGACAACAGAGACAGATCCCCAGACCTCACCCCAGGGATTTTGATACAACATGTCTACAATGGTCTGGGGCCTCTCTCATTACAAAGCTCCCTTATCCTTCTGCTGTGTACTCACCTTTGGGAAGCCAGTGCTTTAAGCCACAGAGGCAGTTCCTAAACTGCCTGTATTCTGGTTTGGTTTGGGATGAGGCCATCCCCCCTGTGCCCTAGGAAATGGGGGTGGTCAGGGAAGACACCTGACCTCAGGAAATGCAGGGCGGCTCAGGCTCTCCCTGTCCTCGGAGCCCGCAGGAGTTTGCCCGGGCCCCTGGGGTGGAGCTGTTGTCCCAGCACGAGGGGTCACCACCTCCTGTACCTTCATGAAAAGCTCTCCGGAGGTCTTGCCTTGGAGACGGAGAGGCGGGTGACTGAGTGGTCAATGCAGTAGTGCTGTCCTGATTGATAAGTCCCTCTCCCGATAGTGACCAATGTGACCTCATACTGCCACCGCCACACCACAGTGGGCAGGATCAGGGTACCTCTTTCCCCCACCCCCAGCACACAGCAGCCCTCTCATTTTAGCTCTGGCCTGTGTCATGTCTCAGAGATGGGGGTCTGTGACATTTGTCTTGCTTCATCTTCCTGCTCACAAGCACAGCTTTGCTTGTATCTTTTCATCTTCCGGTCAGAGGCTCCCCAGGGGAGGTGGGGGTAGGGTTCGGGAGAGCAAATGGAACGGGTGGTCTCTGCCTCCCCAAATTTGGGGACTCTGAGGGACAGATATGAGACATATTGAGTCTGGAAACACCTCGGCCTTGGGAGAGACCAAGGCGGCAAAGCTCTTGGAAGGAATGTGCCGTTATCATCATTACCATCCCTTCAGGAGGTTGAATTTCAAGACCTGCCCTGCTGGATTTCAGGGGCACTTCGGGTGGGAGGATGCCCTGTGGTCCCAGCAGGCACCTCTCTGGGACAGCGGGCTGAGCAAGACAGATATAGCTTTATCTCTTGGATCAGTCACTAACTAGTGGGAGACATTACACAAATGATTGTTTTAGCTGCATTGCTATAAAGGATAAACAGGTTACTAGTAAGTGGCTAATATCTTATGGGTAACTGTCAAAGGTTTACCCGTAAAACATTAGCCACGTCTAATGGTGGAGGCAAACTATCTCACAGGCTGGACTCCTCCAGCCAAGCTGTTTGCAGGTGCCCTGTATTCTTTCATTCAACAAATTTTTATCGAGTGTGTCTGGCAAACTGGGCACTGCGCTGCCATGTCTGAAAAAGACAGGGACATTTAGTGAGCTCACGGAGCTTCCTATCTAGTACGGGTAGACCATGGTCAAAGAAATGGATAAATAAGAAAACATCAGGTAGACCTAAGTACAACGCTGAATTATCTGGGGGGAGGAAGACATTTTCCTCTTTCATTCTAGGTTCTTCCAGCTGGTCTAATCACTTAAATCTACACAGGACAGATTAACAAGAGAAAATAAGCAAATTTAATTACATACTCATGTATGGGAACCCCACCTACATGAGAGGCTCCAGACAGAAAGGTAAAACAAGGTATATTCATGGCATTCCGAGCTAAGGATGAGGTCAGGCGCCTTGGGGCTTCAGAGGGGAAGAAGTTCATTCATAGGACAACAGAGGAGGTGGTCAGTCATTAAATGTTTGCGCTGCCCTATAGGTAAGTCATAGAAAGCTATTTCCGGTAAGAACTCTTATTATGGGCCAGGCTCCAAATTTACATACTTTAAGGGAGATGTACAAGTTTCTTGTGAGCCCACGGGGTCTTGATTGCCTTTACCTCAAAACATCGACATGGTAAAGTAGCACATCTTAGGGGGGCTGCTCTGAACCTTCAATATATAACAAAATGATTTTTAAGCCGAACCCTAAATGACAAGAAGGGGAAGGCATAGGGGATACCTGGACAAGGAGGACTCCCAGTAAAGCCACAGTGAGTGCAAAGGCCCTGAGGTAAGAAAAGCTTTTCAGATAAAGAAACAAGGCGGAACTGGAGCCCAGAGATGGGGGAGAAGTAGACAAGGGCCACATCCTGATAAAGATGGGGTTTCATTTCAATTCCAAAGAATTGACCTTGTGTTTCAAATAGAGGACTTGACTTCCATTAGTGTAAATTAGAATCCAATTTACGCTGACTTTCCCAGGAAAGCCTACCTGGTAAGACCCTCCACAGGATCGTTCGGAGACCTGGGCTAGGGTTCAGAATCCTAACCATCTCCCCCAGACAGTGCCCTCTTCCCACAGTACAGGACACTAGCTACCTGGGCACACTTGTCCTTCTTCTCCAGATGAGGAGCTTCAGCGATGAACACAGGACCGTCATTAAGGAGGGAAAGAAACGTTCACTTAAAGGACCTGCTATATGCCAGGCACAGTCCTAGGGGTTTTATTTATTATTACATGCAACCCTTACATCAACTATCTCCTGGGACATGTGTCTCAGTTCTCATTTCATAGAAGGGAAAACCCAGACTTCGTAAGGTGCAGGAACAAGTCCAAGTTGCAGAGCCAGGAGGTGAATCTGAACCCACTCCGGTCTGTTTTCAAGGCTTTTTCTGCCACCCTGAGGCAGAATAGTAAGAAGCCAGGGAAATCCCGTGGCAAGTAAAATGCGGAAACTGAGACAGAGAGCTGAACACAATGGCCGAGCGATTTACAGCCCGATACGATCACCTCCCTGGAGACAACATCTGGGCCTCGGTTGTCTTTCAGCCCCAAGCCCAGAAAAGCAGCAAAACCACGTGGGCGGCGATGTGAGGACAGGCTGCAGTGACTAATGACCCCCTGCCCTGACACTGACCAATCAGTGGAGACCACGACCCTGAAAGGGCACACCTGGGAAACCAGTGAATATTCAGTTGGGATTCTCCCCTAAACTCCCAGCCTTTAAAACTCTTAAGACGAAGGACCCAGGATGCGCTCTCCCTCCTGGGAACATGCTTGCACCTTTCCCTTCCCCCCTTTCTTCCCCAACAGGCACGCACCTCCTCCACCCTGAGCGTCCCCAGGAGACTGGCAACCAGAGAAGCATGGGGCAGCGGCAGCTTGACCCAGGCTGATCCCTGGAAACTCTCTCCAAGGCCCCCTTTTCTCTGACTTCTCAGAGAGCCAAGGCAGCCCCGGCCAGGCTCTCTCCGGCTACTTCTTCTGCCCAAAGCCCTTCCTTGTCTCACTGTCCCCAGCTTTAATAAATGTACTCTCACAATCGCCTGGACTCGTGCTGTGAAATCTTTCCTGCATGACGTCAAGAACCCACACGCTGCCGGCCAACCTTAGGCAGACCCGCTCCGGGCCAGGTCCCCTTTCTGGTAAGAACACCTCTTCTAGATCCATTGTTAAGGCTCACCTTTCGGTGACTTGAAACTCTTTTGGTCTGAAAACATACTTACTCTTTTCTCTAGGCATATCATGGGTTAAACCCTCAGGTCATTATTCTACATTGCCCCCTGAGGTTTGTTATTTGGTGTACTTCTGAGCGGACTACCAAAGAGGCAGAGAGTGTCCAGGAGAAGCAACACCGTAGGTGACAGGCGTCTGACGCCTGTGCCACCCATCTCGATAACGAATCTTCCACCTTGGTTTTGGCCCCTGCTCCTCTCTGGAGGGACGGCGGGGCAGAGGCTAGTGCGACCTGAGTAGAGAAGGTGGGACTGCGTTTCCAGAATGCCTCTTACTGCAAATAAAAGAAGTATGCTTCAGAGGGGCTTCCCAGAGAAAATCAACCCCACCCCCGCTTCCAGTCTGACTGGGAGTGTGGGAAGGCAGCGGGGTTCCAGACGCCAGCCAACGGCCTGACAGCCAAGCCGACAGCGCCTTTCACACGAGAACCAGAATCTCTCCAGGAGCGGCCGAGCCTCCTTCCCCGGAGCCTGTAAATTCAGCACAGGCCCATCAGTGCAGGAGACCTAATCCCCGGGGTGGAAGTGTCCATTGGGCTTCCTGGCTGTGGCTGGACTGTCTGATAAAAACCATCTGAGCCTGAAAACCCAAATGTTTGTCTTGGCCGCACTTGTCCTGGAGCCCAGGGATTTCTTCTGGAGTGGCCAGTGCCTCGGGCTCTTCCTCTGTTTATTTGCTTTGGTTGTTTTCCCATGGTTGGTGGATGGAGGTTAGCCCACAGCTGGTTGGCTGGAAAAATGTAGGCTACAGCCAATGAGAGCCAGCCTGTGGACTGCTGGGCTTGGAGAAATGCAGCAAGAAAGAGAGAGAAAATAAACGCCTTCCTCATGGGCCCATCTCTGGTGCCTAATGTCCCTTCAGATTTTCATTCCTTTGGGTTAAATATTGACCCTCGCTCATTTAAAAGGCAAATACTGTTTGAGAGCAGCTAATACATTTAATCATTAAACTTAATGATTTTTGCCAGCTTGCTGAAGAGTCCAAAGCTTCCCAAGCAGAGACCAAGAGAAGCCTTTTATTTCCACCAGCCAGAACCATCTCCCCAAAAGGTCTCGTTCCCACCACTGGGTCTTGCGTGGCCTTCTCTCAACCCCGAGGCCCTCTCTTTCCACCCACTTAACCCAACCTTGCCCATCGGTCAAAACCCGGCTCAGCGCCGCCTCTTTCCCTGGTCGGCTGTAAACGACGCGTATCATTCCTCTCCGTCCTCTGCTTTATCTGGATTAGGGGTTCTGAAGATTTCGGCAAAGCCCCGCTCTGCTATTCAACAGTGAGGTGGTCTTGGACCAGTTGCCATGCACGTGAGCCCTGGTTCCCCTGTGTGTAAACAGGATTAGAGATCCCACTTCACAGGGATGTTCTAGGAGTTAACCGAGAAACAATCCGAGCGTTTACGGTCTGTCTCTCCTTTAGAAGGCAAAGTGCACACGGAGAGGACCTTGGTCTATTTTGTTTTCTCTGTTCCTCCAGCCCTGGAACAGTGTCTGGCACATGGCAGCTACGCAACAAATATTTTAAACCCAGTGAATGAGTAACAGCCAACATTTACGGGGTGCTCACTAGGTTCGGAAACTCTCCTGAACTTTTTACGTGTTTTAGTTCGCGGACTGTGAGGAGCTAGTGTAATAAACTGTAAGCTATTTTTAGATGGCAAAGGCCGCAAGGGCAAGTATGTGCTGATGGTCACCCTGGGCACTCAGTGCATATTAGTTACAAGATTGATTGAAGGAAAACATGCTTGAGTCCGAATCTATTTGCCGGGCCGCCTCCCATTACAGCATAATGGACAAGGCAGCTTGGTAGAATAAAGGGCCTCAGACCGCGGGTGTTGTGTGGGGAGGGGGAGGGCGCGGGTATAAAATCTTCGCGCTTCAGCGTCGTAAATCTGTCCGTGGCTGAGCGGTTAGCCTTTGGCCTTGGTTTTCCGCAGATCTTGGTCCTGCCTGGACACCTGCTTCGGTGCCGCTGTCCGCCAGGAAGCAGCGCAGCACGGCAACGATTGGGGCTCCCGGGGGAGACTGCTCCTCTAATGAAAAGTCTGGCAATGGGACCGCTAGGGGGCCTGGGTCCTGATCTCCAAGGCTAGTCCAGCAACCTGGGATCTTGGTTTCTCCCAGGAGTCGAGAATCAAAATGCCAACTGCCAGGACGCGCAAGCGGCTCTCTTGGATTCTCCAGGGAGAAACTTGCTGAACACGTATGGAATTTTCTTCCCATGGAATGGAAGGGGTAGGGCTGTGTCACTGGTCAGAGGAGGTCGGAATTCTCGGTGGGGCGAATGGGCCTTTGTGCCTAGCAGGAAATGCCCAGGGGACCTGTTCCAGTGGGGGAGGGGCTGTCCCTTTGGTTGTGTAATTCGATTTCTGGATGAAGAGCATCGGCTCAGGAATCCAAAGTAAAGAAAGAGCGAGACGGACTCGGCAGGGACTTTGTGACAGGAAAAGGCCTTTGTGGTCCTGCTGCAGAACAGGCTGTCTCAGCTGCCTCCCCGCCCGGGTGGGGACAGAGCTGCCCCACGCTTCCTCGGAGCTTTCTTTACAGACGGGTAGAGAGGTTTCTGGTTCTCCCCCAACCTGTTTGAACTGGTGGCTTCTCGCCTGTCTTGTTTCTAATGACTCTGGAGAAGCCGTGGGAGACTGGAATGCAAAGTCGGGGCCCAGGACTTTTCCAGGAAGCTTTGTTCTCCTGACGTCATGGGCAGACTCCAGGCTTTGGGCTCACAGTCCCCGAGCAGAGGTCTTGGCCAACAAGTACCACCTGGGACACCAGGTAATAAAGAGTAATGTTTTCTGGTTAGGGTTGAATGAATGAATGAAACCTGGGATAGAAGCAGGTCTCACATACCTCATCCCTGGTAATCTCATGGTTAGGAACTGAAATTCCTAAAACGGGCCGCTTCCAGGCAAGCCTCAGATGGGAGAACTTTCTAGAAGAATAAACAGGGCTCATCCTATACCCAGTCTTGAATGAAAGACCTTCCTTTTCTAGACCTTGAAAGCCAACCTTGCCCAAATAAGGGCAGTGGGATAATTCACTGAGCTACTAACTAGTTTCCTGCTCCCTGTTAGGCAGGTTAGTAAGAAGCTAGAAAATTTCCTTGGCCAGCGGAATGGGGAAACTGAGACAGAATGCTGACCGCAGTGACCAAGTAATTTACAGCCAGATACAGAAGGTCACCAGGGCAGAAAGCCCCAGGTGCCTCGCACTGGGCAGAACTAATGCTGGACCTTGCCCCTAGGGGTGGTCTTTTCTCCTCTGGCATATTGCTGTTGGGACCCCCGGCCCGGGTGCTGGCCAAACAATGGAGGCCACACCCTGAAGGACACACTTGGAAAAGCTGATAAACACTCTATTGAGATCTTCCCCTAACACCTCCCCTAAGACCAGCCTTTAAAACCCTCAAGGTGAGGGACCCAGGATGTGCTCCCCTCCCTGGGGCACACCCGCGTCTTTCCATTCCTTCTCTCCTTCCCCCACAGGTGGCATCTCCTAAACTCTAAGGGACCCCATGAGGCTTGCGGCCAGGGGAGCAATGGGCAGCAACAGATCGCACTGGGCTAACCCCCTGAACTTGTCTCCAAGGCCCCCTTTTCTCTGAATTCTCAGAGAACCAAAGCAGCTCTGCCTAGTCTCCCTCCTGTCACTTCTGCACGAGGCCCTTCCTTGTTTCACTGTCCCCAGCTTTAATAAACCTACTCTGAAAATCACCTGGACTCATATTTGAAGTCTTTCCTGCATGAAGTCAAGAACCCACACACACTACAACTGGTCTTACACAGACCCGCTCCGCGCCCAGTCCCCTTTCCAGTCACAACTATACCCCCTTTTTGCCCAACCCCAACCCTATTTCTAGCAGAGAACCAGACCCTTTACGGGAAGAATTTGCACGGCAGAAAACAGAACATTTTCAAGTCACTGGCTTTAAATTCACTGAAGAGATTTCAGCAGATAGCCCAAGGAGGGGAGAGAAAATAAGGGAAGATACCATTAGAATAAAAAGAAGAGCTTTTTTGGCCTCACCACCACCCGTACTAGGGCCACAGCCTCAGAAGAAAATGGGGCCTGGCGATTAGAGTTGGGTAGAGCCCAGCGCTGGGCTTCCAGACTCGGCCGGGAGTCCTGTGCCCCAGATGGGCACAGGGCAGAGGGTCACCGACTTCAAGAGACTGTAAAGGCCTGAAGAGAGGTGTCTGTGTGGACACCCATGAACAGGTATTTATTTTCGGGGTGAATAAGAGCCTCTCAGGTTCTGCTCATCAGTAACGACTAAGGTTAACTTCCCACCGTCCCTGTGGGATAAAGGTTTGCAGTTGAATTTTAATTTGGTCTCAATAAATTAAATGTAACATTTCTGGCATACCTGTGTTGTGGGCTGAGAGTCACACTCATTATAGAAGGAAACAGTTCCTTGATTTTTTTTTTTCTCTCTACCTCAGACATCCGGGTTCTAAGGACCCCACAGATTGGCTGCGGCAGGGACTGGAGGACCGCGCGATCGGCCAGTTTGGGTGAGGAGGTACAGCTCTAGGCCCCAGAAAGCCCTCTGGAGTGAGCTTTGAGCTTCTCTTTCACCCAAAGCCCCTGCAGCCTTGGCTGTGGACTGGACAGGCGAGATGTGAGGCCCTGCTGGCCCGGGACAGTTGTGCACCCTGGGAGCAGCCATGCCGGGCGCCCCAGATCTCCAGGGTGGTCAGCCATGTGGGAACACAGTTGAGTAGGTGAGGGTCCCACTCCCAGGAAATCAACAGCTATTGGTTTCTCGAATTTTCTGTCCTCACCAACATGTCATTTCAGCACAAGGGGCCAAATGGAAGAGCAGGAGCTTGGGACGCTTTTTTCTGGTCTTCAGATGACAGAGCCGAAGACACCAAGGGCAGGAGAAGTTAGAGGACCTGCAGTCGGCAGGCTAACCAGGGAGGACAAAGGGGCTGGCCATGCCTCCTGGACCCCAATCTGCCTCAATTTCAGGCTCCACAAAGCCTGGGTCTGCCCCCGAGAGGCGCCCGAGAGGCTCTCTGCTCCTGCTTGCCGCCACTGGATCCCCCCAACACTGCCCAGGCCCCCCCACCCCCGGGACGGGCCCCAGGCAATTGCCCGCCTTTGCTTGGATTCTTGAAAGAGCTTTGCTGAGATCTTGTACAGAATTTTTCCCGCATTACCTTTTACTTTCACAGCACGTTGTGAAGTAGAGAGGAAAGTCAAAATTAATTAAGCCACCTAATCCAGAACCGAAAGGGGGTTTAGGATTTCACCTGCCGGAAAGCACTGAGGGCTGGAGATGAAAGGACTGACTACACAGTGTAATTTGCTTCCCCGGGGCTCTCCCTCCCCTCCTGTTATCCCGCAGCGTGTTAGCATGTACGCCTTTCTCCTGGAGTATCTGCGTGTTCGCCTCCGTGTCTGCTCAGGTAAATTCGCGCATTAATATTTCTCATCGGGAATAGCATGTCCGGTGCTAGGAAAGGTGCTTGGCATAGACGGTCTCATTTAATTCTCCCCAAATCCTGTGAGGTAGGTACCATCGTGATGCCCATTTTAGAGGTGGGAAAAACTGATGCTCGGAACACATGCTGTCATGAGCTGTGTTCGAGAAGAACTAGCATCTTGAGTCTGATCCTAACAGATCTCTCTCTCCAGAGACATATATGTGCATGAGAAAATATCATGTGTATGCATCGTGTACCCAATACTTGGGGACAGGGGCTGTATTGTATATTTCTTTAAAATCTCCAAATGCTATAGATAACACTCTACAGATTTTATAGATTAAAAAGAAAAAGAAAAAAACCACCTGAGGCTGGGAATTGTTGCCTGATTTGCAGAGTCACACAGCAAGGTAATAAAAAGCGCTAGGTCTGGAATGATGACCCTGAGACTCCAGCTTGCAGGGGGGTCATGGACCCGGAGAGCAGCTCTGGCCGTCAGGTGAATGAATTCGTGAAAGAACAAGAATGAATGTACATAAGAAGCATGAGTAGCTTACGAATTAATGGGCTCAAGGCCATCCCAGTCAGGTCTGGTAACGAAAGATGTCCACTCAGCTTCTAAGTGACCTAAGTTAAACTTCCTGGTTCCCTCTATTCCAAGTCAGTTGCCAGAATGATCCTACTGACCTTTTGCCATTAATGTCTCCCCTCTTGCCCCCACTCTCCTGGTGAGGGAATTCTAGGATGGTATTTACTACGCCTTCAAAAGGAATCAAAGGAAAACAAAACCCAATTCAAAAGGGAAAAGGCTTTTCAAAACCTCTGCCTCCCTCCCCGGCCCCCACCCCCAAGCGTGCACATGCCCCCCCACCCCAATCCCAGCACGACTTGCGGAAGGTATTCTATGATTCGGATTGCTTTTTTCCCAATGGCCTCACAGGAGAGCAAGCACGAGGAAGGGGGAGTGAGAAAATCAGGATGAGGCCCAGCTTGGGGGTAGGCGGGAATTGTCTTCCCTAGAGATGGGACGAGATTTCCCTCCCGGGAGCTCGTAGGAGGGAGAGACTCGGGCTGGGGAGAGAGGCTGCGGGGAGAGGGGAAGACCAGAGGCCAAAATCAAGTCCCCTCTCCGAGTCTCCCCCGTGCCAGCGTGCGCGTGCGGTGCTGTAACCTCGCGACTCACATCGGCCTCGTTCCAGAGCCCCGGGATGCAGAAGGACTCCAGCAGGTCACTGCCACACAGCAGCAGGATCCGCAGCTCTGAGGAGGGGGACAAAGTTTGCAAAGGGAGTAAGTGAAGCCCTGGAAAACATGCGACTCTCAGCCTTCTTCCCTGATGCTCCCAGAAGTCTGCCACCCCGGGGGCTCCAGACCCCAGCCTTCCAGCCACCCCTGCGCCATGGTGTGTGCAGTGCAGAAACCTTTGCTGGCCTCTCCCCCAGGCTAGTTTGCAGGCCACCCTCATCTCCCGGGGGAGGAATTACTCCTTCAGGGAGAGCGGTTTGCCTGGTAGTGAGGGGTTTCTGGGGATAGAGGTCTTCCTGTGCTAAAGCAGGCTGGCCATCCCCTCTAACAGAGGCTGAGCCAGCTATATGCCTTGTCTGTGGTCTAAGGGCCTCTCTCTGTTGCGTCATATCCAAGTCAAGTCTCAGTGGTGTTTGCTTCCCTGCTGCCGTGAATTGTCTGGGTTTGTCTCCCCTCACAAATGCGGACCTGAGGTGGGGCGTGGGGGACACTGAGTGTACCCAGACAGTAGCGAGCTCATCAGATACCCTCCCCTTACACAGCCACTGTCCCCAGCTAAGGGCTTCAGAAGTGATGCTGAGCACCCCCTCATCGGACTCCCAGGCACACTTCCCGCTTGTCAGTTGTTTTTCTTCCCTCATTACACTCGCTCTGAATTAGCCCAGGGAGGCCCATTGCGGTTTAAAACAGGCGGCAGACTAACTTACTCATTAAAGCCGAGCAATGGGAAATAAAGAACCCTGGGATTCCGAGAGCCACAGGGGAGAGGCCTCCGCCCGGCTGGCCGGGTGTGACTCAGGGCGGTGTGTTCAGGCCCAGAGGCTGTGCCTGTGGGCATCTTATCTGAAACAGCGACACAGCCCCGCTCCAAGCCTTCCAGAGACACTGCCACCCGGGACCCTGAGGTTGGGATGGCCTTAGATACCGTGGTTAGCTTAGGGACCTGACAACGACTTTCAGATCATGAGCCTGTCCCTGCCGCAGGGGTCTCCAGATGGTTCAGAGGAAGGGCGCTGGGGCTGATGACACACAGAGCCCGGGCAGGCCACCCTCCGGGAGCCTCATGGAGCACTGGGGCCTTAGCTCCCAATAGTCCTGCCACCGCCCCACTCCTTTATTCCCCAGGTCATGCTGCAGCTTAACGTTCTGTCTATGTGCAGGGGCCTTAATTTACCTTTATATCCCCAGGGCCGGACAGAGTGACCTGCACACAGTAGGTGTTCAGGGAGCATGAATAAGCCAAGCACAGACAAGCTGACTGCAGAGGCTAGGCACGCAGGCAGGCCACATGCTCTGGGCAGCCTGGGCTGGCTGTGCCGTCTGCCACGGCCGTTGGTCTCGTAGCACGGGGGCTCTGGGGAAGCGTTGCCCCGGTCAGCGATGCCCCCCCTCCCTCTACGTTAGGCCACGGGACTGCTGGCCCAACTCCCCACCTGCGGAGATGAACCAGCCTTCATATGGTTCAGAGGAGCCAATCCAGGGTCACTCCTGGGATCTTGTCGCTCCCTGGTCCCCACTAAGGAGCCACCCAGATTCCAGGTCGGTTTCCTGTAACTCTAGTCGCCTAAGAGTTCAGTTAGGTGGCCAGGTCCAGAGGATGTGTTGGCTCTCCGCTCCCTCTATGTCAGGGGTTCGCAACTGGGGGCAATTTTGTCTCCAGAAAGTAGCAGTGTCTGGGGACACTTTGGGTTGTCAAGACTGGGCTGAGAGAGAGGTGGGCTACCGGCATCTCGTGCTTAGAGGGCAGGGGTGCTCTGGTCAACATTCTCCACGGCTTGTGGCAGCCCCACAACCCAGAATTACCCAAATGTCAGTAGTCCAGGTGAGAAACCCTGCTTGCTCTACAGCCATGGAAATGAATCCCTTTTCTATTCCCCGGCCAGAGACTCACTTTCCCACTTGAGTATAAAGTTGGATTTTTTTTTTTTTAAGCCAGAGCACAGAAAGTTAAAGCGTGGAGTCTCCGCCCTTTCTTGCAGGACCAGAGCAGTGTATTTGTCACAGACCAGAGGCCCTCGCAGGGCTTGGGATCCCGTATGTGGCCACTAGAGGGCAGCAGCGATTCTCCCAGTTCTTTGCAGGAGGTTAATGTGGGCCTTTTCAGCCCACAAAGCCTTTGGTCTGGGGCAGCCCCCGGAGGAGCCGTCAGCTGGTTAAAAACATGGAGCCACAGATGGTAACTGAGCAAGGAGTAAAAATGGCTTTTTCGTTCCCGTGAAGCGTGCAAGGGGATTACAAAAAGGGAACGCGTGAGCCAGAGGGCCTCAGAGCGCAGAGGTCGGGAGGCAGGGCAGCTCCCTCCCACTTCCGCATTTCAGCCCGGCGGGGATCCCGGACCCGCCGCCAGACCGGGGCTCTCCAGGCACGCTCCCCGCCCAGGAATCTGTGCTATGTGAAGCCCAGGCCCTGCAGCCCTCCCCAGCTCCACGCGCACGCAGAGGCAGCCGCCACCTGCGCCAGGCCAGGGATCCGTCCTGATGGCTGTGGCCACCTGGCTTTCCTTTCCCTGAACGAAGAATAAGCAGGATGGGGCTCAGAGAAGCCCTGGCCTTCCCAAGGCTGCAGTGAGCTCTGGCACACAGCAACACCCACCGGCTTTGCCTCTCCGTAGGAAGGGGCATTGTCCAGGGCAGGGATGGCCTAATACCCTGGCCCTGGGTGCTGGGACGGCAAACGAGGTCACAGCTGAAGGCTGGCCACAATCAATTCTTCCTGGAACAAGGAACGAGGGGACTATACATTGGAATACAGTTAAAAGTCTGAAGACGGCTCTGAGCATTGCCAGTCAAGAAGACATCCCCAGGAAAGTAGTTCCCGGCCGGGTGTGGCACCTCGGGGAAGTGGGTGCAGGGCTTTTGCGCCCATCCTGGCCTTTTGGGTGTTTGGGGGTTGTGGCAGCTGGAGCCGAAGGCTCCTGCCTGCTTTTAGGCGCAACCAGGAAGCCGGGTGCTGCTTTTTGTGGCCTTCAGACAGTGATGTGCCAGTAAATAAAGGATATTAAAATATAGTAAAAGAATTAGGAAGTGAGGAGTTTCGAGTATTCATCACTTTTGTTTTTAATACAATTGATTTCACTGTTACTTAAGATAATTTAATTTTTTCTGTTGGCTGCATTTAGCAACTGGCTCACAAAATTCCTGAAAATCTTAAAAATGGTTCTAGCAAACCAGTAAGCGCTGAGTCAAGTGCACCCCAGAGAAGCCCCTGGAAATGATATCACACCTGCTGGGCCTCCTGGGAGAACCCTACGCTCAAGCACCGCCCACCTCCCAGGGCCATGAAGGAGCCATGACCTTCAGCCCTAGACAGAGGGCTGCGGGGAAGGGGATCCCTGCAGCGTCTTTGCAGCGGGACTTTTGAGATTGAACGTGTCTGTTGGACACTAGGCTGCCCCTCATCCCAGAGATGCAGGCACCCAGTTGTCACCGGCCCTCCTTGCCACCTGGTACCTGTGCCAACTCCAGCTGCATTCTGGCATCTGTCTGCTGTTCCCTCAGTTTCAGATATTTGTGTTCCCCACCTGTGTCTCTCCACCACTCTGGAGCCTTGGAAGGATTTCGGCAACTCCCCAGGGTTAGCCAGGACTCAGTTTCCTCCCGCAGGTGGGTGGGCTCCTTCCCATGGGACAGCTCCATGTAACCGCCCTTCACCTGCTCTGGCCTCGAGCCCACATGGCCCTCATGTGGACAGTAGGTGCTTTAGCCTCAGCCCAAGGCTGCAGGGAGGGTGTGGAGGTGGCTTTTGGCTCCCCCCTGCTCCTCATTGCCCAAGGGGCTTCTGCCTCCAGTGCAGGGGTGTGGGCAAAGGAAGGGTCTCTCTGCCTGGTACTGAAGCTCAACTTCCACGTCTTTTGGATGAGAAAGAGGAGGCTCCAGAGGGAATATTGCTGAGGGACCCAGGCCTACCTCCTGGGAACTGGCACAAGTGCAGTTGGGAGGTGCGCAGGGGGACCCCTGAGACTTTGGTCCCAGCTTGGGACTCTTCTGAGAATAGACCCAGTAGCAAACACAAGCAGGGTTTTCAAGCCTCTCCCCTCCCCTGCTTTGCCCCGGGGTGGAGGTAGGGGGCTCCCATCGCCCCCCTGCTGTCCCATCCCCACTCACCGATCTCCTCGTACCGCATCACCGTGCCCAGGTTGGCATTCTCATCTAGGAGGAGAGGGGGACGCAGAAGCATTAGGGCCCCACTCCTTGGTACCCAACACGCAGTCCACCCAGGCTTTTCAGAAGGAGGAGGGGTGGGAGGGAGGAGGGGGTTTGCTCTCCTCCCTGCACAAGGGGCACCTGTGTAGAGGGAAGGGACAGTGCAGTCCAGCCTAAAATAGAGAGAACATCTCTGTAGGCTCCCAGCAGGCGTCACATTTCTGGGACTGTTAGAATTAGCCAGCCTCGCCGGGGAGGCAGTGACGAACACGCGCACCCTCATGCCGAGCGCCTTCTGTTTCTTTCTGTGTTTTAGGGAAGAGCAATGTCCTCAAGAACTAGGGAGACAGGCCTGAGTCACAAGGAGGTGACCCTCTCTCCGTAGGGGCTACCTGGTTCAAAGAACAAGCAAAACTGAGCATTGAAGATTTCCCAAGCCCGAGGAAGATGTGAACACCAGAGCCCGCGGCGTGTACTCGTGAGTGTGCAAGGCCTGCACGGGGGTGTGAAGCCACAGATAGGCCATTTGGGTCCCCTGCCTCCTTTCCTCCTCAACTGTCCCTCTTAGCTCCTTCTCGAGATGCCTGAAATTGGAAATCCCACAAATAGCAGAAGTCGGCCCCAAAGAATGGGAGGAAAGAGGTCTAGCCCTTCAGCTCTTCTGCAGAGTTGAATCTGGGGACCCTGGAAGAGCCCCAGGGACTCAGGTGGTCTTATCCATGCTGAGTCCATGGGGGAGCCGCCCCAAACCAGCGGGAATGAAGGAAAGGGCGTGTGTGTTCTTAGCTTGTCACCAGGAATACAGACACTGCCTGAACCAGAGGGACCTGAGGGAAGCTCCTGGGGCCTCCTGGACTCTCCTACCCACGGAGCCACATCCTGTAGGGGGTGGGGAATGAGCATCAGCAAGTGGGATCTGCCAGGCAGCCCAGGCCAGGTGGGTCCTGCCCTCTGCGCTCCCATAACAGCTCCCACTAGCACGGCCCATTAACCTCTGTTTCCTCGAAATCATTGCTCTATAAATGGTTGCCCCCACAGCAGGTGCTGGGGGCGGGGGGTGTTGGCTGAACAAATGAAGGGAGGGGGCAGGAAGAGAGGCAGGGCGGGAAAGGAGGCCCGTGCTCCTTACCCACAAAGGTGAAGCGTTCCACGGGCGGGCGGGCACAGCAGATCCGGCTGAGGCTCTCTCCCACCTTCCCCAAGATCTTGGCTGCGGAAGAGAGCAAGACATACAGGGACAGGGGGAGAGAACCACTCACAACTTACACGCGGTCAGCCCAGCACTGGGCCGCTGTGAACAACAAGGGGGCACCGGAGGGGGCGGGGTGGGCAGTGGGCGGTGGAAGGGGGGTAGAGAGAGAGAACAGAGATATGACAGCAAAAATTCCTTCTCAGTCACAGTCCAAGGCACAAGCACGTTGAGCCACAGACTGGAATCTATTCTCTGGTCATGTTTATTACATGGTCGAACCATTGGAAAATATAGAAGAGGGAAATATATAAAGAGGAAAATAAAAAAGCACCCATTATCCCACCCCTAGAGAAAACCCCTGCTGGCGTATTGATATAATATTTATTTTCTTCCATTTTTCCAACATGTGTTAGGCAACTATGGCTGCGTAACAACTGGTGGATTATATTCTGTGTTTTAAGGGCATATTGGCTGTTTGCTTATTCAGTTTTTAACAGCATGAGCATTTACCGATCGCCAAACGCTAACACCCAGATCCACGGAGGCTGGGCCTGTGGCAAAGAATTCATTTGGGGTAACTGCTGCCAACAAATTCTTTGCTGCAGTAACTAAGACATTCCTTCCCACGCAGATGGTCTTTGGGATGATCAGACACCCTCCCTTGACTGAGAGGTATCTGGTGTTCAATAAGGTCTCTGGGCTTTAATCCAGAAACTTCTTTCTGAGCCCCCACCTGTAGCTGTACGTAAACGATGAAATTCTGGCTCTTCCCTGCTTATCACAGACTAATGACATAATAGCTTATGGTGTCCAGGCTTGAAAAGTAACACTAGGATCTATCTCTTGCAACTGGCCTGGAAGCAAATATTGGAAAGAACGTAAGACGTCGGAATCAGAAAGTCCAGAATACGAATTCTGGCTCTTCTAACATTTGAGCTGTGTGTTCTTAGGCGAATCACTTACCTTCTCTGAATCTCATGTACATGGGAACATAATATCACTATCTCGTAATCACTGCATCAGATGAGAACCTGTGTAAAGCACTGAGCACCATGTGGGCATACAGTACTAGGTGTTCTGTAAGTGGTGGGGGGGTCCCAGCTGTCTCTCCCTGAAGAGGTGGGTAGGAGTGTGGGATTCTGGATACACACTGCCTGGGTGTGACTCTTGGCCCTGCTACTTCCTCGTTGTGTGAGCTTGGGCAATGTCCTCAGCCCCCGTGGAAGAGGCAGAGAAAAATGCTCCCTTTTGTGTCTTTCATTTCCCGTTGAGGCAATTATATTTGTAATTAAACACAAAAGAAGAATGCACACTGTCACCCTAGTCTCTGTCTGCCTCTCTGTCTTTCTCTAATTGTGACTATTTCTCTCTGATCCTCTTTATTAAGGGTTGTCGATACAGAGACCAGAGCATCAGCATCACCTAATTACAAATGTAAGCCCTGGCCGGTGTGGCTCAGTGGATTGAGTACCGGCCTGTGAACCAAGGGGTAGCCAGTTCGATTCCCAGTCACGGCACTTGCCTGGGTTGCAGGCCAGGTCCCCAGTAGGGGGCACGTGAGAGGCAAGCACACATTGGTGTTTCTCTCCCTCTCTTTCTCCTTCCCTTCCCTCTCTCTAAAAATAAATAAATAAAATCTTTTTAAAAATGCAAATTCTCCTCCCCCTCCTGGTCCTACCAAATCAAATTCGGTGTTGGGGGTGGGGGGGGGGCACCAAGCAATTCAGGTTTCAGCAGGGCCCCTGGGCGATCTGAGGCTTGAGGGCCACTGACATAGACCAGGGTGCCCCTACCTGCAGTGGGCTTGGCGGACACATTGTTGTTCTGGTAAATGGGCTGGGGGTTCTCATTTTGGGGCTGTCCAATCACAGGCGTCATGGATGGTGTGTTGACATTGGAGAGGATGCAGCCAGTCACCCGCTGGGGAAAGAGAGAAGAGCAGAGTCAGTGTCATTAGGCAGGCGACTTATGAAAAGTGATTCCCGGTCACCTCCAAACGCTCATGTGTTGCCCGTCGTGGGGAGGCCCCCTGGGGCCCAGGGAGAGCACTGGGGGTGGGTGCTAGACACCACTGCACTGCAAGGCACAGCGGAACGGCAGGAGGCAGGGTAGCTCCCTGGCAAAAGCGAAGGATGTGGGGTCGCCCGGACCTCAGTGCACATCTGAGCGCTGCCCCTTCTGTCTGTGTGACCTTGGATAGTTAACTTCTCTCAAACCTCAGCTTGGGTCTGGCACAGAGAGGCAGTGTTTTCAGGCTGTGCTGGCATTGCACGAGGGAGGATACGCAAAGCGTCTGGCACGCGGCGGGAACTGGGTATGCAGTAGCCGGTGTCGTGACCCTCTGGGTAACATGCCCTCCCTGCTTGCTTCATGGGGCTCAGATGAGGTGATGTCTGCGCCAGGGCTGCGTAAGCTTGGGAAAGGTCATAGAAACACCAGGCACCACCACCACCTGCCGCCTCTCCAGGCCAGAGAGGCCAACGGCACGGCCAAGCCAGAGAGCAGTGCCAGGCAGGCCAGGATGTGTTTGTGTTCCAGGAAGGTGGGGGGCGGGGGGCGGGCCCCTGCTCCTCTGTGTGAATTCGCGTTCCAGAGCCCAGCGGAAATTCTGCGTGTGTGAACCATTGTGCCTGTTCTCTGGCTTCTGCTTCTCTCTAGGGCCACAGAAGCCAGCAGAGAATGCAGCATTCGTCACAGCTGGCCCAGAGGCAACCCATCGTGCGCACGGTGAGGGGACGGCGGCTACTGGGCAGCAGAAACAAAGGACGGGTTTTCATTCTGCCTAGTTTCACAGGAGCTGTTGCTAATTCTAGACCCCTTCCCTGAAGGCCAGCGTCCCAACGCCTGCCACCGCCCTTTCTGGGTTACTGAGTCCTATTGCCAGGGGACCCTCCAGCTCTAGGGCTGGGGCGGCCCTCCGAAGACACCTCTCCCACAGGCCACGCTACAGGCAGAGTGGCACAGGAGTCCTGAGCTGTGGAAGGACAGGCGTTTGTGTAGTGGGTGACTGTCCCTTTTGCAAGGTGCCTGACAGGAGGAGGCCACAGCAGCATCCAGTTTATCTGGGAGCCAGCTGTGGCCGGGTGCCACGGCGTCCTCTCAGCCCAGCTATGGCTGGTGCAGAGGAAGGGGCAGTCTGCCTCCTTTTTAACATTATGTCACTTCCAGATAGGAAAACGCCACATTCCCACTTAGCGACTGGCCTGGTAGCGAAGGAGTTCCTTCCGCTCGCTGCACGCATCCTTAGTTCTGTGCCAGAAAAGAAGGAAAGGGCTGGCCGCATGCCCTGGTCTGCCCTCGTCAGCTCTCCGGGGCACTCACGTCTCAGGGGCCTTTCCAAACATGGCCTCGACTCACTTCGTAAGCCCCGAGCCTGTCTCTCCGACAGGTCAACTCGCCGTGCCGAGCACCGGCCTGATGCAAGGACTGGGGAGCACAAGTGTAGTAAGGAGGCAGCCCCACGCTCCTGCTCCAGGGCAGGGGGCCATCGCAACCTACATTCTCTGTCGGTCTCTGCCCATCACTGCAACAGCTGGGGCTCCTGGCCCGGCTTCTCTGGCCCGGACTCATGCCTCTGCGCATGAGCTACAGAGGGAGGGGCTGGGAAGCCCAGGCACTTAGACAGCAAAGCAGTAGGCAGGCTCCGTGGCTGGCCTAGCCGGGGCTCAGCGTGCTTGCAGGGTCCCTGACTCCTCCCTTCAGTCAGGACGCCTGAGGTCCCTGGTTGACTCTCAGGGGCACAGGCCCCCAGCTGACCCCAGCTGACCCCCCGCGCACATGCACTTGTGCGAAGCCACCGAGACTTTAAGGATGCTCATTACCACGTGTCTCTTAGCCTATCCTGACGGATACACCCTTAGACAGTAAGATGGGGTGACCTTCATCACTGAGCAGCACAGAGGAGCAATCAGGTACCACCCTCTGTCGATCCTGTTAAGGGGACCCAAAAAGACTCAGGATGTGGAGGGAAGGGACACGGGTTTTCTTTAATTCCACAAGGGGAAAAAACTAAACAGATGAAGTAACAGCCCGCTAGCCCGTCCTCCCGATGTGTCTGGAGCTCGACTCCCTGGAGTGTCTGGAGCCCTAGGGCTGCCTGTCTGTTAAGACAAAGTGCAGCCAGTCGCGTGGTTGGTGTAGTGTTGGGGGGTCAGGAGCCACTGATAACTCCCCAAGGAGAAGATTCTGACAGGCCCTCTGACGCAAAACACGGATGGGTGAGAGGGACTCTGTGTGTCAGAACAATGCCGTGCGATTGTAGTTTGCGGCCGGGCAGGGCCTCGCGGCAGGCGTGGTGGAGGAGAGCAGGACTGATTGGATTTGGTCTTGGTCGGCTGGGCTGCTTCTCCTGCTGTCACAGTGGGAGTCGATGGTTGGCACTGGTCTGTGAAGGGCGCTACCGGCTGGTGTGAAACCCCTCCTAACCTGGCAACCAGCTCTTCAGTCGCACTGGCCGGGCCACAAGCCCATGCACCGCTCTGTGCTGACCGAGCGGTCTCCGTGCATCCTGCTCACTGCCCTCGACTTCCTTCTACTCACTGATACAACGGGAACTAAAACACGTCTGCCTGTGGGACTCACATGAGGAGGACCGGGTGGGGATGATGGCTGGCAGGGGTGAGGTCCTCAGCACAGCAGCCTATGCTGGAGTGAGGGGCTGATGGGTCTCAGACGGGCGGGACGGAGGACCTGGGTGCTAGTGCCTCCTCCCAGAGCCCCTCTCTTCGCCTGCCTTTCCTTGTCCAGTCTCCTTCTCGCCTCGCTTGCTGAAGTCTTCTGCCTGTGGTCTTCATCCCACCTTGAACTTGCCCCCAGAAAATGAAAACTGACCCCGGTCATATCCAGCAGGGGGACCCGGGCAGGTGTAGTCCCTGGTGCGGCTCTGGGGTCCTCACCCACGGCCCTCGTCTGTGCTGCTGTTCAGGGCCTGGTCTCCTCCACGGTCGGTGAGAAACCGGAGACAGGACCAGTTCAGGAGGCCAGCAGCACCCTTCCCACGGCCGGCCTGGCTTCTGCAGTCCGCCCATCCCTCAGTGCAGCCCAGCTCACCTTCATGAGGTCCCGGTGGTGCTCCAGCACACTGCAGGTCGTCTGCCAGGTGTCCTGATAGCACTCCCATGGGTCCACCCTGGCAGAGTCAGAAAGAGGTTTTGCTCAGTTTCCAGCCTCTTGCTTGTTTCTCATTGCTTCCCTCCAAAGACCGCAGCTCAGGGAGCTTAACAGGCCTGGCCAGGCTGTGCACTTAGATCGGAAATCAGATAAACATGGGCCTGACACGCCTCCCTGAGCCTCGGCTTCCCCTCTGGGAAAGGAGAGGTGTACGGAGCGGGATGATGTGCGGAGATGCTGACACTAGTCTGCTTAGGTTTAACCCCAGCCCCGGAGCTGCCCACGGCAGGGCCCTGGCAGAGTGGTGTGATCCTTCAGGGCTCACGCTCCCCATCTGTGAAGTGGGACTCACAGCAGTAACCCACTGTCGGGGGGTTAGAGGGGCTTGATGAGTGCTGCACATGAAGTGCTTGGTACTGTGCCTTGCTCTTATCCTTGCCTGCAAAATGGGAATTCTCCTCGGGACCTGACGGGACCGTGAGAGCCAGGCCCTCGTCAGGCTGCCGTTCCCTGAGTTGGGGAATCTGCCCCGTCTGCCTCCCTACGCTGACCGGCAGGCAGACCGGAAGGCGCACCTCCGCAGGCCGGCCGGCCAGCCTCTCCTGCGCACCAGGGTGAGAGCGAGTGGGGCTCCAGCCCAGACTGCTGCAGCACTCGGCCTTAATTACAAACTTAATGAGCTGCTAAATTGGGATATTTCGCAACATTCTCTTAGCAGTTGAGCATTCCCTGCCCACCTCCCAGCGTGCACACATCTCAGGTTCTCAGAGAGGCGATCTCACTGACTGACAACTCCCAGCGGGCCAGCCCGCCCTGAGCCCGGCTCCCCCCAGATCCTTGCACAGCACCCCCAGCCCAGATGAGCAGCCACCTGACCTGGCTAAACGGGCTCCTCACGCCCAAGGGCCCTGCCGTGCCCGGCCCCCTTCTGTGCCCAGCCCCCCATCCCTAGATCTAGTTCTAAGTCCCCGCAGTGATCTCAGTTCAGAATTCTGATTTTCCAAGTGCCAGAGCAGTGGGAGGCAGGCAGGAAGTGCTCAATCAATATTTGTTGAACGAATGAGGGAATCAGTTTAGAATCTTCTCATCATATCCAAGCAGCAATGGCCCCCAGCCCAGTAGTTTCCCGACTGGACACCGTTTTCCTCAGCAGTTTATGAGTTACAGTGTGAAAAGGCTCCAGCTCTAGTCCTGACTCAGCCACAGGTGTGCTGTTCTCTCTCAAGCCTCTTGACGTCTCCCGGTCTCATTTGAGAAGAGGCAGCTCTCTCTACCTACCTAACCTATGTCTCGGGGGCAGAAGAAAGCCAACCGAGGGTACGTGCCTCTCACCCAAATCACTGTGCACAGTTGGCAAGGACCAATATTTAATTACCATGGCCGCCTCCCTTCAGGGCTTTCGTTTTCACCCAGGCCACCTTCTCCCCTGACTCTTTGGGTCCCTCATTCTG